>APFE031205723.1:111041-139547 GCA_000404065.3 Pinus taeda
TACCACTGTGATTCTCTGTAACAACCAGAGGTGGGATTCGATTATTAAGGAATCCTGTATTCGTCGATTGCTCCAACAGATAGACATCATCTGGGATATGGTAAGTCGATGAGCAAGGAGGCTCCATCGCATTAAGATGATGTACATGTCGATACACCTTGTCAAAGCCCCGAGGAAAGATCTAATTTGTGATTTTCCCAAACAACTTGGAGTCGTCAAGAAACCCTTATACAAGGGTCCTGCATGTTGCATACATTGAGCTCTAGAAGCTTTGAGGGCTTGCGGTTCTTACTAGAACAACATACGACCACAGGGTGACTCACCCTCCCCTGGTGATGCGCACTGGAACAAGATGATTCGCTCTCTTGTGGGACAAGATGATTCGCTCTCTTGTGGAACAGGATGATTCGCTCTCCTGTGTAGCAGGATTGATGTGTTTTCCTATGAGGCCTAGATTGATGTGTTCTCCATGGTGATTGTAGCAATATTGATGTGTTCTCCTGTGAGGCCTGGATTGATGTGTTCTCCATGGCGATTGTAGCAGGATTGATTTGTTCTCCTGTGAGGCCTAGATTGATGTGTTCTCCTGTGAGGCCTGGATTGATGTGTTCTCCATGGCGATTGTAGCAAGATTGATGTGTTCTCCTGTGAGGCCTGGATTAATGTGTTCTCCATGGCGATTGTAGCAGGATTGATGTGTTCTCCTGTGAGGCCTGGATTGATGTGTTCTCCGTGGCAATTGTAACAGGATTGATGTGTTCTCCTATGAGGACAGGATTGATTAGTTCTCCTGTCGAAGCATCCTACCCATGCAGTCTAGGACTCATGGGAAGTACCTCTCATCTGATCAATGAGTAAGGAAATGAAGTTAGGGACCATAGTAGTACCGATGGACGCATCGTTGTATCTACCGTACTCCCTACGCTAGGATGACTTCCATTGACCTGGGATCAATGATACTGGTTTAGGACCAGTGGTAGGAGTTGTACCATACTATGACGCTGACTTCGAGTCGGTTAAGATTGATCTGGGACCAGTGGTACATACTCTGAGACTGACTTTGTGTCAGTGCAGTACTGGTCTGGGACCAGTGAGAGTGGTACATATTATGACACTGACTTCGGGTCAGTTGAGACTGGTTTGGGACCAATGCTACACTCTCTGAGACTGTGATACTGGTATGGGACCAGTGGTAGGAGTGGTACCTACTATGAAGCTGACTTCGGGTTGGTTGCGACTGGTCTGGGACCAGTGGTACACACTTTGAGACTGACTTTGAGTTAGTGAAGGATGATACTGGTCTGGGACCAGTGGAGTTGTACTCTCTATGACGCTAACTTCGGGTTGGTTGAGACTGGTCTGGGACCAGTGGTACATACTCTGAGACTGACTTTGAGTCAATATGATACATCCTCGATCATTTCTTCTTCTTTATAATTCGGACAAAAGCAGAGCAGAATAGAACAATGCAAGAGCAGAGCAGAACAATACAGATCAGTACAGGGCTGAACAAGACAAAGCAGAACAGGCAGAATAGAGCAAAGCAGGGCAAGGGTCAGGTTGTACAGACCAATGCATTTGATGGATGAATAGAAGCGACCGTCAGACAGATTGCAGATGAAGTTCTCCCTAGTTGAGAGGGAGTGTTAAAATTGGCAACTAGGGCCAAACTTCATGTGGGTCATCTTATTCATGGCTGATAATATTTTTATTAGATTCCTCTCGTTGAGAGGTGTAGGATTGATATAAAGATCATCCGATTCCGATAAGTATCCATGGAGATATGAATTTATTTTGATTATGGAATTATTATCAAGCCGACCTACAATTCATGTAGGCTCAAAAGCCCAACAGTCGCATCTATTCAAACACCACAGTTATGTATAAATACAGGAGGACTTTTCCTCATTTGCACTCACTCATCTCATCACATCTCTCTCTGCTGCGCAAAAAAGAGTCTCTTCTCTACTGCGCAGAAAAGGGTCTCTCTCTCTCACACATGTGAAGCCGGAAGCTACTGAAATTGAAGCTGCAACTGCAGAAGTAAAATTTGACCTGCGTGGACTAGAAGATCTCCTCATCTAAACTGCATTGTAGGTTCATCTGAACCTCCTCTGGAAGCCGCAACTTTTGGTGGTGGAATCAAGTCAATCCAACAGACGGTTTACAAGATATCGACTGCCCTAGTTTGAAGGAAGTTGTTGAAACTGAAGCTGCAAGAAGTAAAGTTTGACCTGCGTGGACTAGAAGATCTCCTCATCTGAACTACGCTCTAGGTTCATCTGAACTTCCTCTGGAAGCGGCAACTTTTGGTGGTGGAATCAAGTCAATCCGACAAACGGTTTGCAAGATATCGACTACCCTAGTTTGAAGAAAGCTACTGAAACTTAAGCTGCAACTGCAAAAGTAAAGTTTGACCTGCATGGACTAGAAGATCTCCTCATCTGAACCTCCTCTGGAAGCCTCAACTTTTGGTGGTGGAATCATGTTGATCCCACAGTCAGTTTGTGAGATATCGTCTGCCCTAGTTTTGATGATGAAGTCGCTAATGCTGATGTTGTTAATCTAGGGTTTGCTACTGTTGATATAAATCAAATTTATTGTACTATTTCTCTCTGCTGAATTATTGAAGATAAAAGGAGATTTGATCAAAGGGTTTTCCCCACACATTGTGGGGTTTGTCCCTGGCTAGCCGCCACATCTTGTGTCTCTTGTCTTGGCTTGTTTTCTGTCGATCGTTCAATGTTCTATCTACACTTTACTTTATGTACATGTGATTGCTAATCTATGGAAGATAATAAAAAAAAGAAGTAAACTGTTATAAGCATAGAACATACCATAAATTAACATAGCATGGGGTCTAGACTTTCTTAGTCCTAGCCCAATCGGCTCTCGCCAACTTAGGTCCCCAAACCTCAGAGCCATAAAGGATTGTGAATCTGATGAGTGTGTCCAAGAGGTGCATCTTTGATTGGAAGTGTAGATGAAAGCAATGTCTCTCAAGCCGGGCAAGAGAACCATATCCCTTGCATTGTCGGCGCTTGATAACATGCCTCAAGCTGAACCACGGAGTTGAAAACTGAACCTAACCTTGTTCTCAGCATCTATTGTGGATATCAGCATTTATGTTCTCCTTTTTAGATTTGAGACAAACTTTATTATTGCTTATAGTATTTAGCACTTTTATTGGGGGTTTGTTGCTACATATCTTCTTCTTGATATTTGAGTAAACGTGATGACTCGTGTCTGTTTGACATAATGTTGATGACTAGCTATTTTATTTTTGCAAGTTGGTTCAAGAAACATGCACGACGGTTCTAGAGCTGCAACACATAACACAAGCTACCTTTGGCAACTTAGGTGCCAGGTCTGCCAAAATTCTGCCCTGGACTCGCACCCAACCTCAATACTTTAGGGGCATGGCATCCAGTTGGCACAGACCACAACAAAAACGGAACCCTAGTGGATACTCAATACTTCATCAACCTCACCAGTGAACCAATGCCCCATTGACAAGCTGAGATGTTATTATGAAAACAGTTTTATTATTATTCCTATGTTGTATTTGTATGTTGGTTGCAGAAACCTAAACCCTAGGTTGTCCGTAAAGTTGTAAAGATAAAATGTATGAGATGAGGACAAGATGCCCATTGTGGGAACATGGTTGTCAAAACCTTTATTTGGAATACACAGTTTAATGTCAGTGACTTAAGCTATTTCTTAAATTATAATGTTGCAGGACATGTACCGAGGTTGATTGCATAGGAATCGTAAATCACCAAAAACTTTGCCTCGAGTCTTCTAATTAATGGTTCTTGGTTGGATTTTACATTCAAGATTTGGAAAATTTAGAAAATCAAATGAAATGGAAGAAATCTCCAGGGGCTTACTTGGTAGCCATATCTGACGATAGCCATGTCAAAACACTCCTGCAATTTCTGTATCCTGTGTAGTACTATGTCGGGGAACCTGATAACCACGGGTAGTTTTATATTCGATCTTTGTAGAGATTCAATCAAGCCCATGATATCAATTTCATCTGAACCTGTTCAATCAGTCCAATCCAATACAAGAAGTCACATTGCATTGCCACCAAAAGGGGAGATTATTGATGTCACAATATAGGTATATGATAGATAGCAATCATAGCCGACCCACGAGGCATGACACCGAACGCACAAGCCAAGATTAGGAGTAAGGTAGAAGGAATTGCATCTACCATCGGAACTGCCCCATGGCCGGACGCAGACATTCCCATCGCTGTTGATGGAGAAATAGGGAGCTCCCCAACCTTCTATTCTGTATAGTTTAGCGCTGTCATTTACATCCCACTTGGCCCTGTCTGTGCATGTGCCTGTGACTCTGCCCCTGCTGCAACTTGATTCGTTCGTCTTCGTCGAGGCCCGCACATTATTGTTATCATGGGCAATTTTGCAACTCCCCTTCTTCGCTCCCTTGAATTCTGGGAAAAAACTCCTCGACGGAAATTGAATCAATGCGTTCAGAGAACCACAGAACGCCATTTAGGCAGAAGAGGCAAAGGATACTGTCAAAGGCACAAGCCTTTCAACTACATTGGCATCTCATAATCAGCCCAATCGTGTACGCCCATCATTCACGCCTTGCTTGAACCTATATCCTCCTCGAGGGCTGTCCGTATCACTGTAGTTGGGATCTGCTGTTAAAGGCGTGCAATCAACGTGACAAACACTGGGACCCATCGTATTCTTAGAAATCTTTGCACGTCGACATCTTCCTTGAGTAAAAAATCAAAAATCAGCCACGTGTGCATATCTTCCTTTAACTAAAATATCATAAATCAGTACGTCACCCAGCTTAGACCTCCCACAAGGTATGCCTTTACTCAACGTATTTGGCAGAAATACAGGTTTACATTGAATGAATTGTCCATGGGGTCTTGAATATTTTTTCCTCACCCAGCTTAAACCTCCCACAAAGTATGTCTTTCCTTAGCGTACAAAGTAGGTCTTTCCTCATGTATATGGCCGAAATACAGGTTTGCATTGAATTTGTATATGGTTATTGAAGCCTTTTCTCATGGTATTTGGTAGAAATACAAGTTTACATTGAATGAATTTTCTATTGGTCTTGAATACAAGTGATGGTGGATTGTTAAGGCATTCCTAGATGTTAAGTTATTGGTTCAATTTTCAGTGTTATTCTTTGACATGATCATAATGTACTTACAAAAACTATCATCATTATCATGATGTACTTATCATCATTGCCTAACTTAAAAAATAAAATAAAAAAAATATCATCGTTTGTCATGATATACTTATCATCATTGCCCAACTTACAACAAATAAAAAATAAAACATGTTGAATGAAGTGAAATTGTAATTTTTTGTTTGTTAAAATAACGTTGCATGAAGGGAAATAGGGAACTTTGTTGAGAAAATAAAAAAATAAAACAGGTTGAATGAATTGAAAATTATAATTTTTTGTTTGTTAAAATAATGTTGAATGAAGGGGAAATAGGGGGAAATAGGGAACTTTGTTGAGAAAATAAAAAAATAAAACAGGTTGAATGAATTGAAATTATAATTTTTTGTTTGTTAAAATAATGTTGAATGAAGGGGAAATAGGGAACTTTGCAGAAAAATTATACAGTGTACGATTTTTAATGGGATTAGGATGTGCAATCAATAATCAAATAGAATGTTTATGTGAGGTTTATATATATATATATATAAAGAGCAAATTACAAAGCTTTAATTTTTAATGGGATTAGGATGTGCAATCAATAATCAAATAGAATGTTTGTGTGAGGTTTTTATATATATAAAGAGCAAATTACAAAGCTCTTCAACAGTTTAAAGGTTATAATTAAAACAAAGTTAGATTACAAATTAAATACTTATATACATAAGTTGGCTAGAAATTATGCAAGGATCTAACAAGAACTTGACAAATTTGATAAGGTTTAGTTTTTGCACATCTTAATGAAACACAATGGTTGTGCTGAAACCTCGGCAAAAAAAACTACCATTTCACTAGGCAATTGGTCACTTCATATGGAACTATGGATTCCAAATTTCTTAACCCTTTAGTTATGATTCATAAATATAAAAATTGGTTTTATATACGTCATCACCCCACTTTCAAGAATCATTAGATTCCTTTATCACCAACAAGACAATTGCCACTTCACGTCATAGCCTGTCTTCTTGTCATTTTATATTGGGTACCTTACCTTGTCTAATTTTTACCTCTCCATTCATGCTCTTGCTATTCACCGTGTTTATTTCACGTTGGATCAATCCATTGTGTCTCGCTATTCACCGTGTTTATTTCACGTTGGATCAATCCATTGCGCGCTAAGTTATTTGATTTTGTTGCAAGGTTGTCATGCTTAGCTCCACTATAAATATTTACATGTTCTTCTGCTAGTCATTAGGTCTCTTCTCACAGTTAA
Source organism: Pinus taeda (assembly GCA_000404065.3). Lineage (NCBI taxonomy): Eukaryota > Viridiplantae > Streptophyta > Pinopsida > Pinales > Pinaceae > Pinus > Pinus taeda. The sequence goes on from APFE031205723.1 coordinate 117,481, forward strand.
AGAGTGGGTTAAACAATTAGAGCCACACCCTCAACACTTTTTATCGTCATTTTGGTAAATTCAAGGTCGTCGTCTCCAAAATTATAATTTTGTTTTTCATTATGCCTTGCTTTTATCTAGTGTTAATCAAGGGTTTCCTGCTCTCGAAAACGATGTGGTTTTCTCAATGAATTGGTAATTCGGAGCCCTTTGCTCTAAAATTTCAACTTATTTGTAACACACTCCTCCCACATTTACCCAAGCTAATCCGCCAACTGGGGTAAACATGTGATGAAGAGTTACTATGATATGATTCAACTCCCCATGTACATTTAAGAAAGTGGAACTAACAAGAAAAGACCAATTTGACCTTCCTCGGGAGCTATAGAACCTTCAAGAGACAACCAACCCTTCTAGGTGCCTAACCCCTTAAACAAATTGATGTTTTGCTCAAATAGACATGCAGTTGCTCCCATGACAAGCCTTCCATGCGACAAAGACCCTCCAGTAGCTCCCACAACAAGGAATCCATGCAATTGTGCCTTTTTCAGGCAGTTATGTGAACCCCAAATTTTGAGCCACTTTTTTAGGGCTAGGACTCAGGCCTCTCCCCGGAACTATTGAAGAAAATGTAACTAGGTTCGGTATTTACAATTGTAATTTTAATATTTGTACTTGTCAATAAAAAAGAAAATATTATTTTTGTACATTATGAGAATGAGTTCTTGCTCATTCCTTAGGTCTAGGAAAGTCAAAGAGTCAAAGACGTGTAAATAGCTCTTCTCGAGCATATATGTAAATAAGTCTACCTAGTGACTAGTTTAGCCTTCCAAGACCAAGCACAATCCTCCAAGATGAGCACAAAAGAAGTCTGCAGGTAAAGTGAGGCAAAAGACAATCATGTCGGCCTAAAAGAATTAAATTAACTCATGTCGGCACAATTTTAATAGACACATCTACTCATACTATCATGTCAGCTTAATAGGTGGACGAACTACTATAAATACCCTACTAAAATTTTTGTATAAGCATAGTTCAGGATCTCAGATGTCTCTGAAGTTTCAGATGGAGTGCAGGGTACAGTATTTCGAATGAGCACAGGAGTAAAATATTCCGAATGGGTACTCAAGAAGGAGAAAACACAGTCGTGGTCTCAATATATTTGAAGATCCCTCAGTGATGTACTCTCAACATACCTCTGTCTCATTGTACATGTCTTAGATCATTGTCTCAGATTAATTATGATCCAACAGTTATATACTCTCAGCATAACTAAACACAATGGAAACCATGGAATCAAGGTCAAGGTCACGATGAAGATCCAAGTGAAGACAAGGTGATTATCTCAATGAGAGTGCAGGTTATGATCATGGTCAAGGTATATCTATAGTAAGGCAACCATGATCTCGGAGGATCTAGGTGCATCTCTCCTTTATATATATATATATATGGAGAACTCGTTGAAGAAGACCCTCGTGAAGATGCAGAAATGGTATTGCAACAGTAATGAAGATTTTGGTAGTGCAGTAGTGATGGCCTTAGTGGTGCAGCAATGACGATGATCTCAACAATGACAAAGAAGAGGATTGGTGTCTTGGTGTTGGAGTGGCTAAATAGGTCAAGGGTCTTGGTCTTGGTGTTCATCAACCAGAATCTCTATAAGAAGAATTATGTGTGGGTTTTCCTCTCGAAGAGGGAGAGGTTTTGGCTCTGGCAGAATGACAACTTCTTGTGTTCTTGTCTCTTTGTTTTGGCAGTGGTTTGATGAAGTAAACACACACACTCATAATAAGAAGAAGATCAAGACAAGATAGTAAAAGCATTTCACCAATTGTTATCAAGTATAGAAGAATCTATCTAATGTTAACTGCCTTGGATTCTTCAACATGGTATCAGAACTAAGGTGCTAAAGTAAAATGAAGGACAACAAAAGAGACATACAAGGATCTGTCTTCAAGGACATCAAAGCAGGTTGAAAGGATTAAAGGAGCGTGTATACAATAAGCAGGTCTACAACAGTCAGGGAGTGTCAACTTCAGTAATTACAGTCATGCACTCAACTCATGCTCATGCTGATGGAGTATATCAGTGATCCTCACTTCTTAATCGTTGAGCTTTCTCCATGCCATAAAAGATAGTCTCAAGTATATATATATATATGTATATATATGTATATATTATATATATATATATATATATATATATATATATATATATATATATATATATATATATATATATTATTACAAAAGTAATTTAAGGAATACCTCTCACAATCCATGATTACATCACTGTCTCAGTATAGTTATTACATCAAGGCAGTTTTGGTGATGAGACAGTCTATCTATACAGTGCCACCCTCAGTTTAGTTATGTTATTCATTGACAAGTTTGGGCTCTCAATACATTGCCTCTCTACACATCGCACATAGACATCAATGTGCAGTGCCATATCAATATACTTGTCACAGTCTCGAATTTTTTCTATGATTATGATCTTAATAGCATGGTGCTCGGATCATAACATAGTATCACTAACATGTCAACCATATGTTGAAGTCAAAAGTACCTTAAAATGAATTGGGAAGGTCGTGAAGCAGTCTAAGTGATGTCAAGACCACTGATGTCATGGTGCTAGAAAGCCTCCAAAGAAGTCATGGTTAAAGGATACTAATGATGGTCAGCTCAAGCAGAAGAAGCATTAAGGTGAAGATCTCCTCTTCACACACCAAGTAAGTATATTTCAATTTTATAATCAGATTTGGTTAAATGATTTCATGATTGTAGGGGGATTTATAAATTGATTAGATAATCGATAGTCCTTGCATTAAATAAGGAGGATTGTCATAATCCTCATAGAAAAGAGAAATCATTGATATCTATGAAAAGGTCTATGAAGGTCAAGCATTGTTTGAGTCCATCAAAAGATTCATAGGATTCATATGATATCACTCAAAAGTCCTCTCATACCTAAATAGCAGAAGAGGAGACATAAAGAGAGATATATGTACTAGATATACTCTCAGAAATTAAAGTAAAGAAGGTCACTTGGACCTACACAATAGTAAAGGTATCAAAGAATGAAGGAATAACTTCCTGAAGATCTAGAACAGATGATAAGAAGGAAGTCATCATTGATGAAAAAGGTAACAAACATCAATGAACAAAGAAGGTTACCTCACCTGGCAATTCGTGGTCTCTATGCTAGAAAGAGACAGACAAGTTGCGGTCTATAGTATTAAAGGATAAAAGAATTCAACCATGTGCAAAGAAGATAGGCAAGGTTGGTCCACAAGCAAAGACATAATAAGTATAGTTAAGATTTAATTCTATAGAAATATTTTGGAAGTACATATCACTGAAAGACGAAGGAAGCTAAAGGAAAGGGCCAAGGAAAGAGGGAGTATCAAATCTTTCCTATGAGTAAGATAGTATCACTCACAAAAGGTCCTATCATAAGCTCCTAAATCTTGAGTTATAAGATATGACAATGATAATAAGATGCATCATGGCATCATGGAAGCATTATGAACAAGAGCTTGTAACATCTCCATAAAGATCATGAAGGACAAAAATCCATGGCAGACAACATGTAGGATATATAGCTCTTGGGAACCTCAGTGGACATTGAAGGTAAGAAAGGGGTCATCTAAGGATCATCATACATCAAATCAAAAAAGAAACATTTGCCAGTTGGAGATATACAAGATCCTCAAAATTCTCTGATGGAATCATCATTGTAAGGTTCACTAATCTAGAGAGGAAGCAAGTGTTTCCACAAGAACTCCAACATATGGAATCTGTTAAACACACATGGACAGCAAGAAAGATATGAAAGATAAAACATGCAATGCCATTTTTATTAACAAGAGATATACATTTATAGTACAATATGTGACTCTTGGGTTTCACATCCCAAGGTCTCTTGGACTCCTTTTGTCCATTCGACTTCCACACTAACACATTGAGGATTAGGTGTCCAACATTCCCCCCCTTAATCCGAAGGGTTATGTATGAGTCCAAGAAGAGAGCTGTAATACAAAATGTGCAAAAATGTATGGCAGCACTAGGCTGAATGTGCTCTCTGAAATGTTGGTATAAAGGGCGGTGGTTTAAGGATGGCCACCAACACTGGAATGCTTAGTGCAGTTCCCGGAACTCTTCCAAAACTGGCAAGAAGCTGAAGTTTTCTGCTAGAGGAAGTGATCCTATTGTTTTAAAGAGGGAAACCTTCAACCATAAAAGGGAGGTCTCACCCCGCATAAAAGGTAAAACTTCAACCTGAAAAGGGAAGTCTCAACCTGTGATGGTTTAAGGATGACCAACAACTCTGGAATGCTTATGCAATTCTTGGAACTCTTCCAAAACTGGCAAGAAGCTGTAAGTCTTCTGCTAGAGGAAGTGTTCTCAATTTTGTCTCTGGAACTCTTCCAAAACTGGCAAGAAGCTGAAGTCTTCTGCTAGAGGAAGTGTCCCACATCGCTAACTAAAGGCATGTTCAAGCATCTTTGTCTCTGGCTACAACTCTGAAACTGGTGTGGCAGGTTGTGGCTCAGGCTCGCTTGATGTGGCTTTGAAGCTTGTAGATGACCATCATTTCCCCCCCTGTCAGATACAAGGTGAGAAGATGGAGAAAACTCAACTGCAAGACGGTTCAATATTCTGGAACAAGTTCTGACATGTGTTTGGAATATCTTCTTGGCTGTTGATGCCCATTGCCAAGAAGCGATCCATCCTAGATGAATCTTTGTTCTTGCAGGGCGTTTGTTGCTGAAGCATCTGTGTGAAGAATGGCTGGTTTTATGGCAGTGCTTACATGGATGAAGATCAAAACAGTGATCTTTCAAATGGCCAACTCGATCACAGTGTTGGCATTTCACGATCTATTGTTGTTGTTGTTGCTGTGGAAGAGGGGCAGAGTCTGGAACAGCTGGAGCTGAACTATCATAAGGAGCAGGTGAACTGTCATGAATGACTCCAGCACTCTGAAATTGAATGGGTTTTGAGTAGTCTGGGATATGAAAGGACAAGTCCTTGTCATATCCAAGACCGATTCTGTGCTTGTTGTGGACAAGTTGTTCCCAAGGTCTGATGATGGGCTTGGGAAGTGCAGACTGAGTTTCTGCATCTGCATGTACAACTATTGCTTTCTTTGAATGAACCGTAACATTATCTACTTGCTGTTTATGGGAGTCTATTTCATTGTTCTGAACAGAAACAGGTTCAGAATGATGACTCCTCTGATGTAATTCTTCTTGTTGTAGCTTTGTCTCAAGTTGCAAAAACTCAATATTCTCCTGTGCATTTTGTAGACATATTTTAATATTGAATAAAGAGGTTTTGTTGATCTTAACCATCTCATCAACAGTGGAATGAATTAGGATAGTCAATAACTTTAATGCATCTTCAAGTCTGGCCATTATCTCAATAGATAAACCCTGATATGCAAATGATTTTTCCCGCAATGTTCTCCACGCTGAGTGATTTCATAAGTTTATTCATTGTACATTATCTTTGATGCTTCCACATGTAGTAACAGTCTCCAAATAAACTTATATTTTTCAATAGCAACTTCAAAAATTAAATGCAATAGCCATTAAGTGATAGCTCCTACAGAATGCCCATTTCTCATTCAAAAACTTAACTATACAACAAGCAAATTGGAAGATAGAACCTGATAATTAAATGTCAGCGAACATAAATTAGTAGATATGCGATTATCAGTCCCCAAAATGCCACCTCAACATTTGTTTATGATGTACGTTGCCCAGGAAATGGAAGAATAGGTTCCCTCTTCACCACAGTCCTTGTATCATGATCAAACCACACTCATTCAACTTCTGATAGTCCCTTCAATGCAGCATATCATGCTGGGAATGCCCTCACACTGTTAACCACTGCTGGAGTCTCCATTCTCAAAATATTTTCTTTTGGTCGCTTCAGTCTCTGCTCTAATGCTATTTCCTTCGCCTCCTTGTGCTTCCATGTGTCTTAAAGATCTATCATGTTTATCCCGCAAGCCATCCTGCATAGGTCCAGCATGCTGTAAAATTTCTTCAACATTCTTATGCCTATAGTTTATATCTTCTGTAAGAGAGGATGCTGAGTCAGCTGGAAGTGCATTGGAACCATTGTCAATGGTTGCAAGTAAAGCTGATCCTGAAATACGATACCATGTTAGAGAGCCACACTTAATTTGGACAGCACGGCCATGGCCTTCCGTGAGAGAAAATGTGTGACCCACTATTTGGATGGGAGAGGAATCACACCATCGATGTTGGTGGATTTATATGTAGATATCATGGACCTCCCAACATACAGTAAATACGGAATTGCTGACATAATTTCAAAATATTCAGATTGGGAATCCTCGGAACATGAGATGATGATATGACAAGAAGCAAATCAAGGGATTGAATATCTTTTCAATCGAGAAAGTTGTTAAAAGAAGTCTCTATGTAACATGGATCATTGCTTCTATTTTAAGAAGCATGATCAAGAGAAAAAGGATTTCCTCCTCTGAAAGGATGCAAGAAGGCATAAGTCACACTAGATGAAATCAACATAATATGTCCTCATATTAAGTATGATGTGATTACTACAATGTAGAAAGTTTCATTGAAAGCTGCTAGGAATGGAATGCGTGAGGAAGGAAGAGATCATGAGATATGCAACCATGATGAAGGAAATCAACATCCAAAAGACCAAGATGATTTGAATAAGAAATCTCTTGGAAATATATGAAGACTCTGATGAAAGTCTAAAAAGGATGAAAACCCTTGACAATGGATATCTTTGGGAGACATGTCAATATGTGTGCAGGATGTTGATACCTACAGAAAGATGTCATGATGAAGAGCCACCTAGTAAGGTATGATTTGATTTAATGATATATTTTATTTCTTGAATAATATTTGGAAAAGTTCATGTGGGGCTACTTACAAGTACAACTAGCATTCATGTAATGAATGGAAGAAGTACGATGAGAAAGAAGTATTCATATGATGAAGGTTCCAGATATGAAGAAGGCCACTTTCCATGAAAAAAGAAATGACATGACTAACTAAGGAGGAAAGTGATCGATGAATGTTGCCCTACAAAAAATAAGCTCAACTAACTTTCATGACATTAAGAAGAGAAGTTGATCAAGCAGTTGAAGGACTCACGAAGAAGAAGTTGTTGATGTATAGAAGAGTCCCTAGCTAAGAGGAAGCTTTGAAAAGTCTCTGATAAAGATGGAGATTGAATTAGATCACCCCCAATTACAAAGGAGTGACAATTGTGTTTTTCTATTTCATGTGTCATGCACTATACCAGGACTAACAACTGTAAGTCTAGGTGAAGGCCATGAATGGAAAGGTAGACACAACATTCTTGTCTTCACTTTGGAAGAAAGAATGGAGGATTGGGTAATCATCTGGCATCTGATACTCTTTGAGGATATGTAGGGCATCCAAGACAAGAGTAGGCAAGAGGATCGATATTATTTGAGGGCTGGAAACCCAAGACAAAAATAGTCCTAGAAGGTCATACTCAATGAACACCCGAGTGGGTATGTACCTTGAGAGACAATGATGAAAGTGTTTATAGTCATTGGTCTCGCCAACATTGTGCTCTGATCTAATCAGAGATAGTCAAGGCCTTGTTATGAAAACAATGTTGGTTACTATGATGCTATACAGATGGGTTACCAATCCGATTCTTCTTATGAGAAATTCTTCATATTGAGAATGACTAAGTACCACTATAAATACCTCCTTAGTTAAGGGGAGTGTTGAAGAAAATGTAACTAGGTTCGCTATTTACAAATGTAATTTTGATCTTTGTACTTGTCAAGAAAGAGAAAACATTATTTTTGTAAATTGTGAGAATGAGTTTCTTGCTCATTCCTTAGGTCTAGGAAAATCAAAGAGTCAAAGTCACTTGTAAAGAGCTCTTCTCAAGCATATATGTAAATGAGTCTACCTAGTGACTAGTTTAGCCTTCCAAGACCAAGCACAATCCTCCAAGATGAGCACAAAAGAAGTCTGCAAGCAAAGTGAGGCAAAATACAGCCATGTCGGCCTAAAACAATTAAATTAACTCATGTCGACTCAATTTTAACAGACACATCTACTCATACTATCATGTCGGCTTAATAGGTGGACGGACTACTATAAATACCCTACTGAAATTTTCGTATAAGCACAGTTTAGGATCTCGGGTGTCTCTGAAGTTTCGAATGGAGTGCAAGGGTACAGTATTTTGGATGAGCACAAGAGGAAAATATTTTAGATGGGTAAAGATCAACATCTTTGTATTTCGGATGGGTACATATCAACATCTTTGTGTATTTTGGATGGGTACTCCAGAAGGAGAAAACACAGTCATGGTCTCAATATATTTGAAGATCCCTTAGTGATGTACTCTCACCATACCTCTATCTCAGTATACATGTCTCAGATTAAGTATGATCCAACAGTGATATACTCTCAACATAACTAGACACAAGGGAAACCATGGAATCAAGGTCAAGGTCACAATGAAGATCCAAGTGAAGACAAGGTGATGATCTTGGTGAGAGTGCAGGTTATTATCTCGATGAAGGTATATCTATAGTAAGACAGTCGTGATCTCAGAGGATCTAGGTGCAGCTCTCCTTTATATATATATATATGGAGAACGTGTTCAAGAAGATCCTGGTGAAGGTGCGGAAATGGTATTGCAGTGGTAATGAAGATTTCGGTAGTGCAGTAGTGATGGCCTCAATGGTGCAACAATGATGATAATCTCAGCAGTGACAAAGAATATGATTCGTGTCTTGGTCTTGGAGTGGCTAAATAGGTCAAGGGTCATAGTCTTGGTGTTCGTCAATTAGAATCTCTATAAGAATAATTATGTCCGAGTTTTCCTCTCCAAGAGGGAGAGGTTTTGGCCCTAGCATAATGCCAACATCTTGTGTTCTTATCTCTTTGTTTTGGTAGTAATTTGATGAAGCAAACACACACATTCATAATAAGAAGAAGATCAAGATAAGATAAATAGTAAAAGCATTTCACAAATTGTTATTAAGTATAGAAGAATATATTTAATGCTAACTTCCCTAGATTATTCAACAAGAACTTCATGGAACTTCCAAAATTTATGAATAACATTGAAACAAGGCTACCAATGCAAAATATTGAACAAGAACTTAACGTCACCCCTACCATCCATGACAGGCATTATGTCAAACATATCGTAAACATGAAATCTATAGGTCATAACAACATATCTAAACATAGGGATCTCATACTTATCTGAGAATCGTCAAGGAGAATTGGTACCTCCTCATAATAGCTTCAAGATCATCTATTAGGCCATTTATCCATTAATATTTCCTCTACTAACCAAAACATGATGAGAGCCATAACTCAAGTTTGTCATAAACATGCTTATAACAAGAAAATAATGAGAGATATATCAATGATGAAATAACCATTAAAGCCACATAATGACAAGCACCTTTACTCATGAAATACCAAAGGAAAAGGAGCTCTTATTAACATATGCAAATCCAAACAACTCAAGGACTTTCACATACCACCCTACCATAGATTGGGCTTAACCAAATCTCTCTTTCAACCAATCACCCTTGTGTCATATTTCAAGCATGAATGTGGGATCTCATGGAATAACCAAAACAAAACAAAACCAGGGCTTTCAGAGGCCAAACCACCTCAACCCTCAACCAGTGATTCCACCTCACAATTTGACATCACTAACCATCCCTAGATCGGTCTCTACCCAATATGTCCAAGGCTCAAGAGCGTTTGTTCCAACCACGTCTTCTAGGACTAGGAACTCAACGCACAATTGTTGCTGGACTCCAGAGCGTTTGTTTGTCTAACCAAGGCTTCCAGGACTAGTAACTCAACCCACCAAGGGGTCTAGAGCATTTATCCAACCAAGGCTTCCAGGACTAGTAATTCAACCCAAGTTGTTAAAGGTCTTGCTAAGTGTTTGTCTAGCCAAGGCTCCATGAACTAATAACTCAACCCATAGCTAAAGGAACATGAGCACCAACCAGAAAAAACAAAAGATAAAACTCACAACACCATGGTTATCCAAGAAATGGCAAGGCTAGGCAAAACCACTGTCAATCCAAGAAATCCTCCATGCCAATGACAAATCACAACCAAATAACCACATGCATATGCCATGAATGCCAAAACTAGCAAGGAAATCATACATGCAACTCGATACCTGCAAGCAAAATCCGTTGTAGCAGTTGATCCTGCTGTCCCCTTGCACTTATTGCTTTTCCTTTTCCTTCTTGCTCCAAATCCAAGTATGCCACACTCCTCCAAGAGTGCTCCAAGTAAACTCTAAGTGTCCAAGAGTGTGTGAGAGAGAGAATAGAAGAGAGAGCTCCAAGCTAAAACTATAAAAAAAATCTTGTGAACTGATCCTTAGAAACCTTTTTATTAATGAGGCCTTTATTTTCTTCATTTTCCATTATTTTCCTTCATTTTCCTCCTCACATGCAACATGTGACCTTTCACCTTCCTTTTCTCCTATTTTCCATTATTTTCATAAATAAAATGCCAATTAATGCCTCATGCCTTTCCAAAGTCTTTGTTATTGCCTTTGTTGATTTCTATAGTCGTTGATTAATCACAAGTGGTCCCCATCACTGTGATTTTTCCCAACATTCAACTTGGAATAAGTGTCCCATGACCTTGGTTATTATTTTTCCTTTATGAACTTTATTACATGGATTTTTGACCAAGGTTATTACAGAACCCTCCCCCTTGGGGGAACACCGTCCTCGGTGTTCAATGACATCTACAACCAGCAAAACCGTTGAAAGCAAAACACACTGCCCATGGATATATATAACTTAGCTTGCTGCAATATTTTACAATGAGCAACCTGCTAAAAATCAAACCAACATGACAAACATAGCAACATAACAACATGACAACATACCTTTTTTTTAAGATTTATAACACAACTCATGGCGGTATTTACATCCATATACATGTATACATATACAAAACACCACACCAAATCATATACCAAAAGACATCTACTCAACCAGTGAATAGAGAAGGGTACATAGCCCACATATGATCAACCATCTCCCATGTAGCTTCATCGGGCCCAAAGTGCTTCCATTGCACTTTAACTTGCTCGATTGCTTGATTCTAAATCATGAGCATCTTTCTCTGCAAAACGTACTGAGGTTTCGACCATAATTCTCCTTCTAGCTCCACCTGCAATATAGACCAGTCAATCACATGATCAACATCTCTAACATACTTCGTAATTAATGACACATGGAAAACATCATGGACTTTCACTATTGGAGGTGTTGCAAGTTAGTAGGCTATTAATCCAATCCTCTCAAGAATCTTGAAATGTCCACAAAATATAGGTGCCAGCTTGGCACATGATCCAATCCGCAAGGAGCTCTTCTTGGGCTTGATGCGCAAGTACACATGTTTTCCAACCTGAAAGTCCGTAAACATCCTATTTTGATCTGCATAACTTTTTTCTATCCTATGTTTCCTTTAGATTCTTCTTGATTACATTCATTTCTTGTTCCATCTTTGCCAACATATCTAGCCCTATTAATACCTTGTTCATTGGATCACTCCAATTGATAGGAGTACTACAACTCTGCCTATACAGTGCCTTGAATGGACTCATCCTCGGTGATCCCTGATACCCATTTTTGTAAGAAAACTACACCAGTGTAAGATACTCTTCCCACTTTCATTGTTGATGCATAACATACATTCTCAACATGTCCTCCAAAATCTTGTTCACCCTCTTTGTCTGTCCATCTATCTACGAATGATAAGTTGTACTAAAGGCCAACTCTGTACCCAAACCTACAAATAACTCTTTCCATAACCTAGAAGTGAACTTGGCGTCCCTGTCTGACACAATATTCTTCAGTACACCATGCAACCTTACTATATACTTGATGAAGACATGTGCTACATCATTAGCCGAATAATTATACTTCTCTGGAATGGATGTGATACCTTTGTCAACCTTTCCACCACAACCATGATAGAATTATGTTATCTAGATGTCCTCGGCAAACATGTAATGAAATCCATGGAAATGACCTCCCATTTCCACTCTGGAATCGAAATCAACTATAGCAAACCACCTGGTTGCTTACACTATGCTTTTACTTAATGATAATCCAAACATCTCGCCACAAACTCTTCCACATTTTTCTTCAAATTCGACCAATGGTAGAACTTCTTAACCATTGTCAATGTCTTTTGATATCTTGGGCAACCTGAATACATATTGACATGAAATAACCTTGAGATAAGCTTCTTGAATTCACTGTTGTCTGGCACATAGATCTTGTCCCTAAATCTGATCAAACCATCTACTGTGAGACGCTAGTCCACATATTGATCACCTGTATCCTATTGTAACATGTGCCTAAGCTCCCTATACATGTCATCCTGCTGACCTACCTATGAGATCTGATCTTGTAAATTCGTCCCATATGAACTCATAGTTGCTATATGATTCATCTTCACTCTTCCGTTAAGGGGGTCTGCCACCTTATTTTCTTTCCCTTTAATGTACCTGATCTCAAAGTCAAACTCACTAATCATGGCCAACCATCTAGCTTGTATAGCATTCATATTCGGTTGGTCTAATACATATCTCAATCCACTATGATCACTCATCAATACAAACCTCCTACCAATAAGATAGTGCCTCCACATCTTCAATGTTTGGTAATCGCTTCCAACTCAAGATCATGTGTAACATAATTATGTTTGTGCTCATTCAACTTCTTTTATTCATATCACACTACATGTCCTTCTTGCATCAAGACTCCACCAAGTCCTCTCTTACAGGTATTTGTACATACCACAAACTCTTTGTCTGGATTTGCAATCTTTAAAAATCAAGCATTTGTCAACAACTGCTTCAACTACTCAAAAATGGTTCCACATTTATCTGTCCATTCAAATTTCTTATCTTCCTCTGCAATGATGTAATGGGATAGGAAATCCGAAGGAATTTTCTAATGAACCTCCTATAATAATCTGTTAGTCCCATGAATGATCTTACCTCATCCGCATTTCTCGCAGTTGCCCATTCCATGATAGCTCTGATCTTTTATGGATCTACTGTTATACCTTGCTCTGAAACTACTTGCCCCAAGTAATGTACCTTTTTCTGAAAGAAACTGCATTTACTGAGCTTGGCATACAACTGATGCTCTCTCAACAATCTCAATGTTGTTGCTAAGTGTTCGACATGTTCTTCCTCATTCTTGGAATATATCAATATATCATCAATAAATACAATAACAATATCGTCCAGATAAGGATACAATACACTAATCATGAAGCACATAAAAGTAGCTAGAGCATTAGTCAAACCAAATGGAACTACGACAAACACATAATGCCCATACCTGGTCCAGAAATTAGTCTCGTAGATGTCCTCTTCTTTAATGCTTACCTGATGATAATTGGATCTCAAATCAATCTTTGAGAACACTACAACTCCCTTCAACTGGTCAAATAAGTCACCAATCCTCGCCAATGAATACTCGTTCTTAATGGTCACCTTGTTCAACTGCCTGTAATTGATGCATAACCTGAGAGTACCATCCTTCTTCTTCACAAATAACATTAGTGCACCCCAAGGCGATACACTTGGCCTAATGTATCCCTTGTAAAGCATTTCCTTCAACTGCAACTTCAATTCCACTAACCTTGGTGTACTCATCCTGTATGGTGCCTTTGATACCGGTGCTTCCCATGATACTAACTCAATAGAAAATTCCACTTCCCTGTGAGGCTACAATTCTGAAATCTCTGTGGGAAATACATCTTGAAACTATTGTAGAACTGGGTACCTATTCAAAACTTCTGCATCCTCAACATTGCTACATTTATCACTGGAAATATGTACTGCAAATAACACATACCTTTTCCTGTGACTACGCTTTGCCTGCACAAGTATCACCATTCTAATTGATGTTACCTTCTTCTTACCCTACAAAATTCTATGTTCTCCATTGTCATTCAAGCACTCAATAGCCTTGTCATAACAATCCACCTTGGTCCTATGAAGATACAATCAGTCCATACCCAAAAACATATTGTCTCATTCCAACGGAAGTACATTCATATGTGTTGATGTAGGCATACCATTAAGCTCAAATGTATAAGATCTTACCCAATGATGAACTCTTTTCTTTGTACTCGTATCCAATTGCACTAACCAAGACTTTGCACGCACTTCTTTATTCAAGCCACACTTATCTACCAATTCAGGATTAACATAACTATAATTAGATCTAGGGTCAATCAAAATAGAAACAACTTGATCACAAAGCTTACCATCCATGTCGATAATAGATGCCTGGTGATTTTCGTGTCTGTTATCCATCGCTGCCTAAATTTGAGTAATACTCTGTCCAACATCTCCCACGGTCTATGCCTCCTCAACACTGCAAATTTGTGGTCTACCACCCTGATGTTGTGGACAATCTCTCCTATGATGCTCTCCACCGTAAGTCCAACACCGTAAAGGTTTCCTCCCATCGCCCTTGCTCTGCTTCTCAGACCGAAATCCCTGTCCTCTATAAGATGCATTGAACTTCTTAGGTGGTGTTGAATTCTCTTTGTTACCTATGTCTTGAGGCCTTGTTCACTTCTTATCCCATTTTCCTTTATTCTCATCATTACCTTTCCAATCCTACTTAGTCTCAAATATGCGCTTCGATTACTCATAACAATGCTTTAGCTTCTTGATGGCTTCCTCCAGTGATATAGGCTCATCAAATTCAATCATGTCCTTGAATGCTACCGACATCCCATTAATGAATCTTTGAATCTTCACTTTCTCCTCCTTAAGACAAGGCACATACGTCAATAGCTCCAAGAATCTACTAGTGTACTCATCATCGGTCATAGATCCCATCTTCAGCTCATAGAACTCCTTTGCCATCTCATCATAGTATCTCTCAGATAGATACTTCTTCCTTAAGAGTATCTTGAACTCTCTCCAAGTCAACTCCTCTTCATGAATACCTTTGACCTTCTTCTTCCCACCAAATGTCTGCTTTACCAATAAGACTGAAAGTCGTTATCCTAGCCTTCATGTTCTCTGAGTAATCATGCAATCTGAAGAACTTATTCATCCCCAAAAACCATGCTTTGGAATCCTTTGACTTCTTCATTTCTTCAACAAATGTAGGTGGCTTGGCTTTCTTGAACTAATCCAAAAAAATATCCCCTGTCACTCCTCATGTAAGGATGATAACGATGATGACCACGATATTTATCTAAACTAGAAATAGAGTAAATCCCATGTCCAATGTCTTGTTTATCTGGTGTATCTAGCAACCTTCCATCTCTATTCATGTCATTTCTATCTGACCTATGCCCACTAAGTGATCTGCTACCATATGCTCCATTAGTCCTATCCTCATGTCCATGACTGATCCTAAGTGATCCTTGTCTCTGAAAGTTTGATAAGCTCTGAAGGATGACTGCATTAACCTCTACTTATTTCTTTGTTCCCTCGCAAGTCTCTTTTTTGATTGAATGATTCAGTCATTATCTTCTTTGCAACTTCTTATATCTTCCTTCAAACTTATAATCTATAGGGAGAATATCATGAAATGTAATCTACCATCTTGCTAGTCATATTTGATCTCCTCTTCCTGCAAAGTGTGTTATGTCAACTCAACCAAATTATAAACAATCAATGTAACTCAATATAGTTTAGGGGAGGATTTCTTGTTTGCAAGACAAAATAGATTAGCACAATACATGTAAAATCATAATCATCACAGTATACAGACAACACATCAATCATTATCTTAGTTACCATGCATAATGCCACCATTATAACTCTAATTAGGTACTATGCATGACAAACATATGGACGACACACATGCATAAACAATACATATAAACAATGCCACACAATCATAGAGAACATATCCCAACAACAACCTCATCAGCCTTTGCATGAAAATATGATAACAACAAAGTCCCTTACCATGCATACATTGTAAAAGCCTCCTCCCACATCTACCCAAGTAACTGGCCAACCGGGGTAAACATGTGATGACAGGCTACTATGATGGGATTCAACCTCCTAGGTGACCTTAAGGAAGTGGAATCAATGGAAACACACCATAGAGACCTTCCACATTAGCAACATAACTCCCAAGATCCATCCCAACCACTTAGGTACCTAGCCCCTGAGACTAACTAAAGTTTTAGACCATTAAACCCCTGGATGCTCCCTTGATATGGGTAAGAATGCTTCTAGGAGGTTCTTTACGCTCCAAAAACATGGGTATGCATGTGTCCAGGGACTTTTCTGCCCAGTGTTGTGCCTGCATCTCTGAGATTTGAGCCACTTTTTTAGGACCAGAGCCTAGGTCACTGCCCATAACTCAATGACACTTTCGGAAATTAATTTACACAACATAACAATGATGTTGAAAAAACAAGGACAAGGTCTAGACTGGACCCCTACTATCCACGACAAACATTTTATCAAACATGTCACAAATATGTAATCTACAGGTGTAAACAACAGATCTGAGCATAGGGGTCTCATACTTATCTGAGAATCTCTAAGAAGCATTGTTCCCTTATATCATTAACTGCATTATCATCTATTAGGTCATATATACATTATTCATTCATTTACAAATAAAAAACATGAGAGCCATACATCATCATTGTCATAAAACATGCTTATAACCAACATAATAACAACATAAATATCAAGGATACATCAGCCATAAAAACCACATATACAACAGTAAGTTTACACATAAGTTATAAAAAAAATAACCTCTTATTAATGAATGCAAAAGCCGACTTGGGATGGGACTACCACGTTCCACCCAACCATAGAATGGTTGAGTCAATTCTCTCTTCAACCATTCACCCCTATGCCATATTCCAAGCATGAATGTGGGACTCAAACCAAAAGAACCAACAAGGGCATCTCGAGACTAAACTACCTCACCCGCATAAATAGAAACTAGGCTTTACCGTAATACATGCCAAACACTAAGACAACACAATAAACATGTAATAATAGGCTTTACCATGATCTCCACTAGATCACTAAGCCAAAATAAGCATGGATGCCACTGGATTTCTCCACCTACACCATCAGGAATTTTGTGTCTCCTAGTCTCTTAGGCTTTACCGTAGTCCACAGTCTGATACAGCAATCACTGGGCCCTAAATTGAGACTCCACCCCCTAATATTTATTATATATCCTATCATTCACCAGCAGCAGATTCCTAGGCTCACCAAGGAAACACAAAATATGGCTTTACCTTAACCCACAGTCTGGTTCAAGGGTTACTAGGCCATGTGTTCCATTATTCAGAGATCCACCTCACTCAACTTTGAATTTCATCCGACAATATAGCTCAACCAAAACATGAGAACCCCATCACACCATGGCTATCAGGAAATGGCAAGGCTAGGCTAAAAACAGTGTCACACCTGACAAAACCCATGCCATAACAACAAAGAACCACATGCAATACCATGCATGCCAAATCTTGCAAGGAAAACACACATGCAAATCGATACTTGCAAGGAATCCTGTTGTAGGTGCTTGATCCTGCTCTTCCTTGCTTACTCCTTCCTTCCTCTCTCCTTCTTTACCTTTCTTGATCCAATGCCAAAGTGCTCCACTAAAACTCTAAGTGTCCAAGTGTGTGTGTGTGTGTGTGTGAGAGAGAGAGAGAGAGAGAGAATAATGAGAGAGCTCCAAAACTGAACTGGCAAAAGGTACCGAATGATCCTCAAAAGCCTTTTTATCAACTAGGCCTCTATTTTCTTAATTTTCCATTATTTTCCTTCATTTTCCTCCTCATAAGGCATCCGTGCGACTGTGGCCTTTTTCAGGTAGTTATGTGTTAGTGCCCCTGAATTCTAAGCCACTTTTTCAAGGCTAGGACTTAGGCCTCTGTCGATAAATTCATGAAACTTACAAAATTGATAAGTAACATTGAAACAAAGTTACTAATGCAAAAACTTTAACAAGGACCTAACCTGACCCCTACCAGCCATGCCATGCATTTCGTTAAACATATCGTAAACGTTAACTCTACAGGTCATAACAACAAATATGAACATAAGGATCTCATACTTATCTGAGAATTGTCAAGGAGGATTGGTACCTCCTCATAATAGGTGCAAGATCATCTATTAGGTCATCCATTCATTAATATTTCCTCTACTAACCAAAACATGAAGAGAGCCATAACTCAAGTATGTCATAAAACATGCTTATAACCAAAGACATATTAATGATGAAACAACCATTAAAGCCACATAATGACAGACACCTTTACTCATGAAATACCAAAGGAAAAGGATCTCATATTAACATATGCAAACTCAACCAAGTCAGGGACTTTCGCGTACCAACCAACCATAGATTGGGCTGAATCAAATATATCTTTCATCCAATCACCCCCATGCTATATTCCAAGCATGAATGTGAAATATCATGGAATAACCAAAACAAAAAAAAACCAGGGCTTTCAGAGGCCAAACCACCTCAACCAACAACTAGTGATTCCACCTCACAATTGGACATATCTAACCATCCCTAGATTGATCTCTACGCAAGTTTTCCAAGGCTCCAGAGCATTTGTTCCAACCAAGGCTTCCAAGACTAGTAACTCAACCCACATATTTTGTCGAGCTCCAAAGTGCTTGTCCAACCAGGGCTTCCAGGACTAGTAACTCAACCTACCAAGGGCTCCAGAGTGTTTGTCAAACCTATAACAACCCTTGTGAAAATTGCATGTAATAAAAGTTAAAAACAATAATCATGGTTGATGGGACACTTATTCCAAGCTTAATGTTGGGCAAGACATCCTAGGGGGTGTTCATTTGGTTGTTTATGGCTAAGGAAATTGGAAAAGGCAATGGCTAAGGTTTTGGAAAGGAAAAATGGCATTTTGGGGACAATTATTTATGAAAAGAATGGAAATTAGGAGAAAAGGGAGGTGAAAGGTCACAGGTTGTATGTGAGGAGGAAAATAATGGAAAATGAATAAAATAGAGGCGTCATTCATAAAAAGGCTTATGAGGATCAATTGGTAATGTTTTTTTCAGTTTATCTTTGAAGCTCTCTCATTATTCTCTCTCACTCTTGGACACTTAGAGTTTCTCGGAGCAATTTGGCATTGGAGCAAGAAGGGCAAAGAAGACAAGGGAGAGCAAAGATCAAGCATGGAAAAGCAAGATCAACAACTACAACGGACTTCATTGCAGGTATTGACTCGCATGTGTATTTTCCTTGCTAGACTTGGCATGCATGGGATTTCATGTGTTTCTTTTCTACCATGGCATGGGTTTTGCCAGGTGTGACAATATTTTCAGCCTAGCGTTGCCATTTCCTGATAGTTTTGATGAGATGGGTTCTCTCATTCGATTTCTGTGGGATGGTCAAATTGGATTCGAAGCAGAGTGGTGTGGATCTCTGAATTGACAAACACATGGTCTAAGTGGTCCCTGAACTGGATTGAGGATCACAAAGCCATTGACCTAGTAACCCCTGAACCGTACTATGGGTTGTGGTAAAGCCAAATTGTGTGCCTCGGTGGGCTTAGGAATCCTTGTCAATGAATGGCGGGATATATGGTAAAGCCAAGAGGTGGATTTTCTCTCCGTTGGGCCTAGTGGTCCCGAGATAGGCTACATGGTAAAGCCTAGAAAGTATGTCTTTGTGTAGGGCCTAGTGATCCCTGGATCAAATTGTGGATGCACAATAAAGCTTGAGAGACTAGGAGGCACTCAAATTCTTCACGGTGTAGACGGAGAACTCCTATGGCATCCATGTTGATTGGTGTTTTGTGTGTGTTCTATGAGTCCCACATTCATGCTTGGAATATGGCACGAGGGTGATTGGCTGAAGAGAGACTTGGCTCAACTAATCTATGGTTGGGTGGAACGTGGTAGTCCCATCTTCGATTGGTTCATTACATTCAGTAATGAGAAATACAATCCCTTAATTTTCATGTATAAATGTACTGGATGACTGATATGTTTATGGTATTATTGTTCCTATTATGTTGGTTATATGTACATTTTATGACAGCATCTATGTATGGCTCTCAACATGTTTTTACTAATATATGAATGGATAATGTGTCTATCACCTAATAAAGGATAATGCAGCAATTGACATGAGGGAACAATAGTTCATAGCAATTCTCAAATAAATATGTGATCCCTACACTTAATTTTATTGCTTACACTTGTAGGTTACATGTTGATGATGTGTTTGACGAAATGCCTGTCATGGCTAGTAGGTGTCTCGTTATAGTCTTGTTCAACTTATTGCTTTTGCATAATTATTTCCCTGTACTTTATTGATTTCAATCTATCACTCCATTCAGAGCTATGGGCTGAGCTCTGGGCCTAAAAAAAGTGACTTAAATCTCGGGGTCATTGGCACTAAACTAGCAATATTGGTCTCTGGTTGCTGGCAGGCAAGCTTGTCAAAGCAACTTTGGGTTGTTGGTTCATCCCTTGCCCATAACATGAGAGTGCCTATGGAAAAAGAGATCCAAAACATTAGTGGAACGCAAGGACAAGTTGTTTGAGTGGCTAACTTGTCTCGTGAGGGTTATGTTGATGATGTTGGATGATTATGTGTGATGTTTCGTTGATTCCACTTCCTTAAGGTCACATAAGAGGTTGAAGTTGATCATAGTAGCCTTGCATCTCATGTTTACCTCGGTTGGCATGGTTACTTGAGTAGATGTGGGAGGAGGGTGTTACCGAGTGGTATCAGAGCATGGTTCAACTCTCAGAATGGATGAGTGGTGTGTGTTGGTCATGCATGCATGTCAGTTGCATGTGTGTCTCTTACATTTGCATTCCATGTGCTTATTGTATTTGTTTGATGATTGATTATGGTTGTAGTAATGTTGCCATGGAGAATTGATGTTGATTGTGTGGAATGAATTTGTGATGAGTATATGACTCATTGTATATGGTTATGTGTCACTTACATGTTGATTTTATGCCGCCTACTTACATCCTTGTATGTTAGGTTACATTATTGAATATTTTGATTACATGTATTAGTCTTGTTGGTTGATTATAAGAATTGATCGCTTATGCTCGACTACATGTATTTATGCATATGTGTAGTTGATTATGCATTGCTTATGAGTGTTGATGGTTGCATGTGGAAATGTGTACAATGGAGTAATGGTTATTGTCATCCATGAGGTCATGGTTAATGAGGTTGATAGGGTCATGCATTGATGACTGGACTCTAGCTAGAATGATGTGTATATGGCTTGGTACTCATGTGTTATATGTCCATATGTAGTTTTTATGCATGTATGGCCTTGGTTATAGTATGAATGAATAGTAGGTCAACCATGCCTTGTGAAGTCATGGTATGCAAGTTTGTTCATCATGGTGCTATTGGTTGTTATGATGCTAATATGTTGGCTGAGATAGAGCAAGAGATGTGGATCATCATAATGAGGTTACAGTATTGGAATTTGGGGTAAGAACAAATCGTCATACATGTATTGTATGTTTGGCATGCAGGTATGTAAGTCAAGGATTTTTATATGCATTAGGTTTATATACATTAAATTTATGTACATGTTTTTCGGTGTTATGGTTACATTCATGATAGATGTACTTGATTAGTGTAGCTATATGCACATGTATTGGATAGTCAAGAATGATAGTAACCTGTAGTTGTATGCATTGCTATTGTTGTTTGATATTAGACAACGTGATGATTATGTTATATGTTGTTGATGAACTCTCTTATAGGTTAACTTGTTATTGTTAAATGATAGTTAGCTTGATGATTAGGGTTTAACATTTATATCTTGATGTTATAAATATCACACTAAGTTGGATTAGCCTATGCAGATGGTTATGGTTACGATATTCAGGTATGAACCGACATATTTGTGATATGGTGTTGTACTAATATGGATTCACTTTGCATATGTGATTGATATGTATGAACGTCCAATGTTTATGAGTTAGGATGTGAATATGTTAGTTAGTGATTGTTATGGATAGCAT
>APFE031205740.1:0-26679 GCA_000404065.3 Pinus taeda
TTATGAGTTAATAATTAGTGAATTAATTAATAATTAATTCACATCACTCATCACTAGTGTATTTGTCAGTTAGACTAACTACAACTAGTTCAACTAAGTCAAACTGAACACAACTCCATCAACTCCTCATTCAACTCCACAGTACTCAATCATTGAAGTTCTAACTGAAGTCCTTCATGCAATAGCTCAACTAACCCATTAGAAAAGCGTATTTCCTTATGGCAGTTGCATGTGCCACATCTATAGCTCGAACTAAAGTGCTCCAAGAGAATAAGATAATGTTTATAGTCAAAATATTATTAAGAGCTAATAATATTCGACTTTTATATTTTTAGCCTGGCAGTCTAAAAATAGACTTCGCCCATATGTCTAAAAATAGAGGTCCATCTATTTTTACCAACATGACCAATCATCCACAAATAGCATCCTGCAACTCATATACCACGATCCATATGTCTAAAAATAGACATAGTCTAAAAATAGACTTTGCGCCAAAAATACCCTGCGGGACCACTTAGTGAAGGCGACTTCTTTTCACTAAGCTCCATCATCTTGTTGCATTTTCAACATTATTGATTCACCCAAATAATGGAGATCTTGTAAGCCCATCCCTAATGAAATATTTTATCAATTTTGCATATATTTACCTTTCCTTGACAAACATTATGATAGCTACATTATTATTATGTGTAAATTAGGAGTTGTTGAAAAGTTATTCTACCTTTGGAATATTTTACCATTTTGTGTAGTTAAAGTGATGATTTGATAGCTTGTTAAGATGCTATTGTCTAATAATAGGGAAATATTCCAGGGATGTTGTTCCCTCTTGAACCAAAACTTGACCCAAGGCTACTTGTGCTTCATTTAGATCAACATAGACTAGTAGGAGTACCTTTCTCTATGACTAAGAGACACCCTAGAAATTTGGCCTTGATTTAAGGATTTTTGAGGGAAATTAGTGCTCTTGTCAAGGAGGTTGTTCCATACACTTTGTCTAAGAAGAACTATAAGCTTAGCCTTAGGATCTAGCTAGTTTATTATCATTATCCTTTTTTACAGGTTTAGACCTCTATTATCAAGCGTTCAATTATTTATGTATCTTATTTTAGAAATTCATTGAGTCATTTATGTTACCCTACTCTCTAGTGTTGATCTCTTAAAGGTCTCTAAATATCTTGGGGAGTTCCCACCCTCAAGAGCTCTAAGGACCCTTGTGCACCTCTTATTTCAATTACATGGTTTATTTGTTAAAACTGTTTTCAACATTCCTTCTTCGTTACAACATATTAGTGAATAGTAGATTTTCATGTTCCCATAGAAAGAATATTCAACAATGCATTTACTTTCCCGAATGAATTTTATGTTTTTTTACATGTAGAATCTAGGCTCCTTGATGGGTATTTTTAGTTAGAAAGGCATGTTGTCCATTTTATTAGTGATCTGAAAAGTCTTGAAGAAGTTTCCTGTATCAATACAAAGTTTCCTGTAGTTTTGTTGATGTTCCCATAGAACAACACATAACGTCATTTTTTTCAAAGATATTAGTTAGCAATGCATGTTTCTTCATAATGGATGTTGATATCATACAATAAATTCTTACAAAAGGATTTAGGCATAGTCAGATTTTGGTTGTTTCAAGTTTAATTTCTTGTTTTGTTGTATTTAGATTCTTGCAACAGAATAGATTATACTATTTTTGTTTCATTCCATGTAGTATAAGGACAATATTAGAATTATATTTTTTTTTCTAAGAGCACTTTTGATTTCCTACAATTAGTTTCATAGAATTAATTTCCATGTCCTTCAACATCTTCCCCCTTTAAATAGATTTTCTTTACTAATAATTGAAAGTAAGACTTGAAATGACATTAGATATGAATGATTAGATGCATACATAGAAAAGAGAAAAATCATCTTGCACATATAGTGTAGGACATCTCAAAGTTCATACAACCTTCGGTTGATGATAGACTAGAAGATCCAAAGGAGCATAGTATTGTTGCTACATTTATAAGGCCTATAATGTACCAATGGTATACATAGTGTCTATAATATAAATGAAAGATCTCGAAGATATATTTCCAATGAGAAATCACAAATGAAAAAAAAAGTTAGTATGAGAAAGTTGAAATAATGATGAAGAAAAATAAGGCACCAAACTACTTCGATGAGGCATTATTTATGGCTCAAAATTCAATTTGGGAAGTAGTATATGGAAAGCTCTTAGATGGAAGAATCCATCCATGGAACTAAAATTGGAATCTAGGCATACTAACTCTTAGGGAATTATATAGATATTACTTGGTTGAATTTAGGGGAAATATGGGTTAGACTGGAAAAACTTTAAACAAACATAACTTTTAACCTAGAACTTAGATTTGGGAAAATGAATAGTCGATGGAAATATAAGGAGGAGCAAAATCTAATGGCCTACCCAAGAATTTGAATTGAGTAGATTAACTCTATAGGAAATCAAAAGGAAGCTTATGGTTTCCAATAAGTGCATAAATAACCATGGTATCATATAACTATAGAGTTATGTTTACATCTAAATTGTATTATGATTTAATAGAAGTAGTAAATGCACATTATAGAGCAGAGCTATAAGTGCATTGAGCATATCAGACTAGGGTAGAAAATCCATGATTTCATAAATTTCACAGTTTATTTAAAATCTAGGGTCGACCATTGACTTCACAAAATTATGCATGCCATTGCAAAACTAAGCTATAGGTATAACAAAGTAGTAGATACCAAGATTATAATAAAGGTTATTGGTATTCCTTAAGGGAACCTGTGTATTAATAAAGGTATAAGATGTCATCTTTGAGGAAGAAAAAACATGGCAATGAAAAGGGTTGGGTACTTCACATGAGGGTAATACTAAACTATTGGAAAATATGCTCCAGAAAAGTGTATGGAATGGTTTTCTCACAAAGACTCAAGTGTGGTAAAGTTTAGTTGAAGACCCGTTCCGATATTTTATGGGAAGAGGTAAACATAGTGAAGTAATAATACATGGAAAGAAGGGAAGAAAACCCTTAAAGATAATCATTATACTTGTAAAGTGAAATCAAAATAAATAAAAAGAGTTAGAGAATGACTTTGTCATTCTCACTAAATACAATATAAAAGATGAAGGTTAACAGGTTTGAGAATCCACATGAACTTTAGTTTTAAGTATAAATATTCTGTATATACAATATTTGGACAGAGTATGGAAGGTACCTATATGAAGAGAAAGGTGATGAGAACCATTATAAATGCAACTCATTACTAATTGTAACCAGGTAACCATGTGAGAAACAAGAAGCATAGAGCAAGCCAATTGGTGACTATAATAAAAAAATATTCATGGAACAATAATGTAAGAAAATGATCTTGATTCTAAAAGAGGTAAAAAAAATGATGGTTGCAAGTATGTTTCCAATAGAGGAAACATTTTATTTTTCATGGAGGGCTACATCATCTCTATGAAAAATATTTAATGACGTGAAAGAATTACAAATTAAACACTAACAAGTTGTGTTACAGGAATGCATAGTAAGAAATCCACTGGTGTCATCCAAGTGCACAATGGAAGCATGGCTAAGTGTAAGAAAACATAGTGGGTGAAATGATGAATGCCCAATCACTTCAAAGGAGGATATTGAAGACACAATTAGCATATAAAGTGTAGAGTTTTTCCAATAGAGTGGATAGTCTTCAAGTGTGGTATTTAATTAGTCAACATGGATGTGAACTCCATTATTAATTAAAGGCTAATGACATATGAAGTACATTGCAACATTTAAATAAGGAAAACCACAGAGGGTGGGAATTCTCAATGCATGTAAATAATATTAAATACATTATAAAAGTACTGATTGCATTCCCAACATAAAATAGGATGACGAGAAGAAATGAGGACATATATGTAGTGTTACAAGATAAGAGAATGTTGATTCAGGAAGTCAAGATTGAGGGATAAATTAGATAATAAAGGATAAGGGCATGGGATAAGAACCACCAATGTTGTGTTATATTTTGTACTGATTGCATTTCCAACTTAAAATAGGATGACAAAAAGAAATGAGGACATATACTTAGTGTTACAATATAAGAGAATGTTGATTAAGGAAGTCAATATTGAGGCTAAATTAGATAACAAAGGATAAGGGCATGGGATAGAAACCACCAACGTTGTGTTAGATTTTGTACCAATTATATTCCCTATATAAAATAGGATGACAAGTGAAGAAACAAGGGCATATCTGTAGTGTTACAATATGAAAGAATGTTGATTAAGGAAGTCAAGATTGAGGGCTAAATTAGATAAAAAAGGAGAAGGGCATGGGATAGAAACCACCAACGTTGTCTTAGATTTTTGGTAGCTCAGAAGGTATTTTCGAGAGAGGACAACCAATAAATAAGTTGATTGTTGGGTGATTAACCCAAGAGTGGGGTTTAGGACCCAATAAAGGGGTTTAGTACAAAGAAAGACATAACTATTTATTCTTAAAGTCAAGAGGATAAAACCCTAAGTCTAGAGGGTTACTAAGTGACCAAAGGAAAATAATAAAAAGAGGAGGCCTAAGAAGAGGTCACACACATGGTATCTCAAGTGAGATGGAACTCATTTGGGAAGGTATTTTTCCCTAGAAGAGGTTGAAGATATTAGAGAGTTTCCATAGCTCAAGAACAAAGGATAAGTTTGTCCTAAGAAGGTTGAGTGGGCTAGCGAGATAGTGCAAGTCAAAACAAGTTAGCAGGGAAGCTGAAGTCAATTTGAAAAGGAATATGCAGTTAGCTAGAAGGGTTGAATATACAAAGGGTACTTCTGTGATGGGACAAGGTCTAGATCTAAGGTCAAGGCTAGTTTGAGTATGTAACTATGGGATGGAAGTCCTTGTTTAGGATAGAGGAAGGTATGCATTGTGATGTAGGCGAAAATGTGGGCTAGGAGGAGGTGGTTGCAAGTTGTCTTAGCCGTTGGAGCAAGGCCGTAGGGCCTAATGTGGATGGCAAGGTGGGAAAGTTAGTCCGCAAGGCACCTGAGAGGCTAATGTAGGGTCTACTCTAGCAAGGTTAAGAAAGTTGATGATTGTCGAGGGTGTCTAGGGTTGGCCATGACCTTAAAAGACCACTTGTGAGGTAGGGGAAACCAAAAAACTATATGTTGATGATATATGAGACCACCATAGGGCTAGAAGACCCAGCCGAGTTCAGATTTGAATACTTAGGGTCTGATATAGTTGCCTAAGGCCTTGTTGCAGAGGTAATGGAGGTCAATATTGGGCCATATCCTTGCAAAAAGTAACCAAAGGGATGATCAGAGAGCTAGACAAAGTTAAGAAATGTGGAAACACAAAAGAGGATGTTGAACATTGGTTATGAATGCTGTTCACAAACATAGTTGTGAGAAATGAGTTTAATATGTTGTTATACAGTGGTATCGAAGATGCTAAACAACTGTGAGATTGTTGGTATATTAAGGCCTAATGTACAATGAATTTGTGGAGACAAATCACTGTGTTGTAAAACTTGTTTTGAAGCCTTTGTACAATGAATTTGGAGCAACATGGTCATTGTAAGAAGGCAGATTGTTGAGGCTAAATTGTGTAAGTTTTTTGGAGTAGTAGAACCGTTGTGAGCATATTGATGTGTAGAGGTATTGGATGAGTAGTAACTTTGTGAGTATAGGTGGAAAAATACTTTCCAGGTGTTCAAGGCAAGTGGATTGAAAGGGATGGGCTTAAGCACTTTTTTAACAAGTAAGTCAAGTTTGTTCTTGTTCTTGGGTAGATTGATAATCAAACATTGTTGACTTCATGCCCTATTTTTCTTTGTATCATGGCTAATTATAAGGGCCAAGATCCCTGGTATTGGAGCCCTATGTCTGTTGTATTAAATTTGTAATATCAATAAGTTTTGGGTATGCAAAAATGTTGTGTACTTTTTTTATTCACTGTTGTACATTTCTGTTGTGCAAAGCGCTTGGAGTTATGTGTATTTTAGTGTGTTTGTGATCATGTTTTAGGCATAGACCTGATTTTGAAGCAGTAGAGAAATCAACATGTTGATGAGTACAATCAAATAAATTGCATTGGGTAGTATTCGCTCATTAGAGAAAAGGGATGATGAAAAATTAACATCAACGCCATATATGAATGGCCATGTATATTGGCCTAGAGTACCTTAGTTTAAAAGTTCCTACAAGGAAAATAATTATGCCCAAGGAGAATATATAAAAAACAAAAGGATCAATTAGAATGTAAATTAAGATAGTGTTGTATACATAAAAGGGAACATCTATAAGATGGCAACATTAGTGAGGCAACAAAAAAGATCAAGTGGGGCTTGGTTGAAGGGTGTTCAACCAAGGGAAAATACTTGGCACCGAGGAACAAAAAGCCAGTGCAAAGGTTGTAGGGATTCAAGGGAATCTATGGAAATACATAGAAAACACAAAATATGGATTGGCAATGCATTATGTAGATGCAAATTAGAGCATGTGGAAGTGTCTAAGCATGCATATTACATGTTGTAGACTAGGAATGTCTATTGTTATGCATGAAATAAATTTGTTGTATTGGTTGAATATGGCTGATGATGGAAATGTGTCCAGGAAAAGAAAGCTATCGCATGGCCGAAAGTGTGAATATGATGTTTCATATGAAAACCGTTTATATGTATAAGTAAGGGCATGGTAAGTTTTGAGTAAAGGATTGATTAAAGAAGCCTATTTGCTTCTATAAGAGGTACAAAATTAGGTAGTAGCCAAATAATTAATACCAACGAGTGACATGTATAATTGATGTGTTTATAATGTATGCATGTTGAAGGGGAATTTAGGAAAGAATTCCCTCAACTAAAATTTAATATATGAAGTGATAAGATGGAGTGCACTAATGGGGAATGATATACCACTTGGTGTAGTAAAGACAAGAGGCCTTGAGTAGTTGTAAAATGGTAATAGTGGATTGCATGCAAAGTTAAAATGTATGACATGTAGTTTATATTGGTTATGGGTAAAAACCAAGGCATGAAAAGAGATATACTAATACCACCTAGATTAGATCCATTAAAACTAGCCATGTTGGAACTCATATGTCGATGCGTATGGAAAAGCTACAACATTATACAAATATCTAGTGGTGTACCACTCTTAATTAATGTTTTGAACAAAAACATTTTTTCCAACACATAAGAGCACCATAGGATTAACATCATTGGTATTGTGTTTAGGATCAACATGAGGGAATCCAAATAATTGAGTAAGTAGAAAGGAAGTGTGTGTATGATGTGTCTAAGTGCTAACTAGACCTTGTAATTAACCATGGTGGAAGGAATATTTAGAAGATGGTATTTTGAAATAAATGCAAGGCTGCATTGAATAGGTATGCATGAATAATTACAATGTGTGCAAATGGTAAAATGCACACAACCATGCTAATACATTTGTGAATATGCTTGAAATCATTATTACATGAATTAAGTGATGCATTTACATGTCAATATTTAATGACAATGTTTATGCTAACAACTAACATGATGAATTGGTTATAAAGTCATGTGTGGGAGAACATTTCAAGAGCTATTGGATAATTACAACAAAGGTGTTGTAGGTTATAGTAGTTATTACCAAAGGACTACATGGAAACTCTATCAGGAAAATGAATTATAAAAAGAAGAAGAAAAATATGACTAAAAGTAAGAAAGGCTTGGAAGAAGGACATAATGATGACACTAGACCTTATGAATTATGGATAATTTCATAATGGTTACTAGTGGATGCATATCAATTAGTTAGTTCTCTCCTTGCATGGAAAAAAATTAGAAAATGATGGATCACTTGAAGGAATGGATGCAGAGAAGGGGATGTCTGAGCCTATAAGACGAGTATGGCAAGGGCAAGGAAACTCAAGAACAATGTGAACATTATGGAAAATGATGGATCACTTGAGGGAATTTGGTGTAGAGATGGGAACTCCTAAGCCTAAAGGGTGAGTATAACATATGGATATAACGATGAGGGTGTGTTAGAGGAGAAACACTTGTAACAACTTTGTAAATCACAAGAAAACCATACAGATAAGTATTCATTCATGAATGCAAACTTATTTTTCATAATGATTACATTTAATATTTGAACTCATGTGGATAAAACAAATGTTATATGATAACTTCCATAACATGTATATCTTCTTGATGGCTAATTAGGAACAATTGAAGAACATAGGCTTGAAGTGAGAGCTTGAAAGGAAACATAGCTTAAGGATGAAGAGTTTTGAGCTTACATCAATATAAAATGTATAGAGGACAATGCATAAATAAGGGGATGTGAATGTAACACCCCCAAGATAACCCTTTATATCTAATTGCACATATTATTTAGGTTGGCAAGCCAAGTTATGTTGGGCCTACACACCCATGTGTATATATATCTATTTTGGGGCTTGTGTACATATATTTATGTGTTTTGAGGCTATAGCGCTGGTGTGATTAAGGTTGGAGTGCCTATGTGAAAAAAGGATAACAAATCTATTATTGTAATATGTAATCATACCCATGATAAAAAAAATACACCATGACTATAGACCACTATATGAAAAATAATGGGGGGTAAAGGAGTCTACAAGATGGAAAGGTGAGGGCGTTGAACCATGACATGGTTCCCAATCCATTAAAAGAATAAAATATCCTTAAAGTCATTTTCTGGAATATAACTGAAAGTAAAAAGGCATGATATAAGCCTAATTTACAATGGGATGTTATATTCTAAGTCCAAAATGTTAATGGAATGATAGCATATTTGGTTTTCCAAGAGGTAGGGGTGAGTTCTAGTGTGACACTTGGAAAGAAGAACAAATGCATATATAAGTTGTGTTTTCCACAATCACGGGGTTTTTTTTCCCATCATTCTTTCTATGATTTGACCATCACTATCCTTAGTTCCTTACTAGATATGATGAGTCTAGTTGATCTGTGAGCTTGAATAGCCATTAAAGACTATGATCTGTGTCAAATATTGATAATTCCTTGGTGGAAGTCTATAGGAAATTCTCCTTGCTAGCCTTAGGTAAGGCTAGATCTTGGAGAGGGAATTGGTTGGGTAAGATTGTTAGTAATGAGGCTTGAGGGTTGCCTCAAAGACTCCTAAAAATAACTATAACTCCAAAAGTTATAATTCTTTGAGACTTCCTAACTATATGTGTTGGAAGCTTTAAAATGGTAAGGGAATATTGTAACACCCTCTTCCCACATCTACCCAAGCAATCGGCCAGCCGAGGTAAACATGTGACGAGAGGCCACTACGATATGATTTGACCTCCCAAGTCACGTTAAGGAAGTGTAATCGATGGAAACACACCATACAAACATTAATTACCGGCTACAAGACCCTCAAGAACCAATCCAATACTTTAGACAACTTGCCTTGGCGTCCCACTGAGCTTTTGGACAATTTGAGGCTCAATTGCTCCCATGCTATAGGCATGAATGCGACCAACAACTCAAAGTCACTCTCATAGGCTTGCCTAAAAGCAACCAAAGACCAAAACAATAAGTGCTATGCTAGCAACTCCAGTATTTGAGCCAGTTTTTCTTGCCAAGAGCCTAGGTCACTGCCTAGAATTGAACCATCTCTTCAGATCAGTAAATTAACATGGAAGTGACAGTACTAAATCAAATACTTATTCAAGAGCTTAACTGGACCCCTACTAGCCACAACAGGCATTTCATCAAACATATTGCAAATGTGTAATCTGCAGGTGTAATTAATAGTTTTGAGCCTAGGGGTCTAATACTTAGTTGAGAATCACTAAGAACCATTGATGCCTCAACACATCAACTTCCATTCCATCCATTAGGTCATAGACACATTGATCATTCAATTACAAGTAAAAACATGAGGAAAGTGATACATGGATGTTGTCATAAAACACATACATAACCAATATAATAGTGGCAAAAATACTCATGAAAGTACAACCATATAGACCATGTACAATCCATCAAAATTTTCATAGAAATACAAAGAGAAATAACCTTTCATTGATGATGCAAAATCCAAACCCGAGATGGGACTTCCATGTTCCACTCGACCATAGAATGGATGAGCCAAATCTTTCTTCAACCATTCACCCTCGTTCCATATTCCAAGAATGAATGTGGAATCTCATAGAACACATCAATCAATTATCATCCAGGGCTTCCAGAGGCCATCCACCTTAACCCATCAAACAATGATTCCACCTCATGACTGGACATCACAAAACCATCATCCTATTGGTCTCCATCCAAGCCTTCCAAGACTTCTAGAGTGTTTTTCCAACCAAGGCTGCCATAACTAGTAACTCAAACCATAACTTATATAAGGATTCCAGAGCATTTTTCCAACCCAAGATTCCAGGGCTAGTAACTCAACCCACCAAGGACTTCCAGAGTATTTGTCTCACCAAGGCTTTCAGGACTAGTAACTCAACCCAACCTGTTATAGGGCTTCCAAAGCATTTGTTCAACCAAGGCTTCCAGGACTAAGTATCCAAGTATGCCACACCCTCCAAGAGTGCTCCAAGAAAAATCGAAGTATCCAAGAGTACGAGAGAGAGAGAATAATGAGAGAGCTCCAACACTGAACTGAAAAAAGGTTACCAATTGATCCTCAGAAACATTTTTATGGATAAGGCCTCTATTTGATTCATTTTCCATTATTTTCCTTAATTTTCCTCCTCACATGCAACTTGTGAGATTTCACCTCCTTTTTCTCCTAATTTCCATTATTTTCATAAATAAATGTGCCAAAAATGCCATTTTGCCTTTCCAAAGCCTTAGCCATTTCCTTTTCCAATTTCTTTAGCCATAAACAACCAAATGAACACCCCTTAGGATGTCATGCCCAACATTCAGCTTGGAATAAGTGTCCCATCAACCATGGTAATTGTTTTTAGCTTTCATTACATGGAATTTTTACCAGGGCTGTTACAAAACCCTCCCCCTTGGGGGACACCGTCCTCGATGTTCAATCATACATATACCTCAACAACCTGCTGAAAGAAGACATACTACCCATGAAGCTTTATAACACAACTCAATGCAGTATTTACAATGAAAGATCTGCTTAGGATAAAAACATCATGACAACATGAGAACATACCGCATAGTGGAGCTTTATAAGACAACTCATTATGGTATTTACAATGATCGTCCTGTTGAGTGCCAACTCATATGTCATCATAACATCATGATAACATAACCGCATGATAGCATAAAAACATGATAACATAACCAAAATGACATGACACCCATACTGCATAATGGAGCTTTATAACACAACTTGTTAGGGTATTTACATCCATACACATAGGTACATATAGTAGCATCACCATAAATATAGATACCAAAATAGATTCCAAATCATAGACCAAAACATATATCAAACATATACTAGTCAACATATCTAAGCACTTATTAAAATATCATATAACATATATCAAATCATTATAAATCATATATCAAACCATCATAAAGCATATACCAAACCACCATAAGAAAATACCAAACCACCATGTCAAGTTCCTTTACTGCAACTGGAAAACAAGGAAGGATAAATAGCCTCCATATAATCCGCCATCTTCAATGTAGCTTCATTTCACCCAAAGTGCTTCCATTGCACTTTAATTTGCTTGATTTCTTGGTTCTAGAGCATGAGCACGTTTTTCTGCAATATACACTAAGGCTCCGGTTGGAATTCTCCATCTGGTTCCACCTGCAATATAGACTAGTCAATAACATGATCAACATCCTTAACATACTTCTTAAGCAAAGATACATGGGAAAAATCATGGATTTTCACTGTTGGAGGTAGTGAAAGTCAATAGGCTACTAGCCCAATCCTTTCAATGATGTTGAAGGGTCCACAAAACTGTGGTGCCAGCTTGGCACATGAGCTAATCAACAAGGAGATTTTCTTTTTGTTTGATGCACAAGTACACCTGTTCCACATCCTGGAATTCCTTTAACAACCTGTTCCTATATGCATAACTCTTCTGCTTATCCTATGCTTCCTTTAGATTCTTCTTGATCACCTGCATTTCCTGTTCCATGTCTGTCAACATATCTTGTTCAATTAATACCCTGTTAACCTGATCACTCCAACTAATAGGAGCGTTAAAACTCTGCCCATACAATACCTCAAAAGGACTCATCCTCAGTGACTCTCGATAATCATTGTTGTATGAAAAATCGACCAAAGGGAGACACTCTTCCCACTTCCTCTGTTGATGCATCACATACATCCTCAACATCTCCTCTAATATCCTATTGACCCTCTTTGCCTATTTATTTGTCTACAGATGATAAGTTGTGCTAAAGGCCACCTTTGTGCCCAAACTGCAAATAACTCCTTCCAAAGCTTGGAAGTGAAATTCACATCCCTGTATGACACAATCTCCTTTGGAATGCCATGTAGTCTAAACAAATCTCTGATGAACACGTGTGCCACATCACTAGTTGAGAATGTATACTTCACTAGAATGAAGTGTGAAACCTTTGTCAACCTGTCCACAATGACCATGATAGAATCATGCTACTTCACTATCTTTGACAACCCTATGATGAAGTCCATGGAAATGACCTCCCATTTCCATTCTGGAATTGAAATCAATTGTAGTAGACCACTTGGATGTTTACACTCTACCTTCACTTGCTGACAATCAAAACATCTAGCCATGAACTCCACTACATCCCTCTTCAAATTCGACCAATAGTTATACCTCTTCACCACTTGTTAGTGTCTTCTGATAACCTGGGTGACCTGAATAAGGTTTCATGTGAAACTACCTCAAGATCACCTTCTTGAGCTCACTGTTATCCAATACATATATACTATCTTGGAACCTGACCAACCCGTTTGCTGTAAGATGATAGTCCATGCCCTCTGCACCTGCACCTATATTTGTACCTGTACTTCCACATGTACTTGTACCACTACATGTACCTTTACCTGCACATATACCTATACCATGACCTGCACATGTACATGTACCATCAACCTGCTGCAACTTGTGCACAATCTCCATATACCTCACATATTGTTGTCCTGCCTGTAACATCCTGCCATGTAAGTCCATCCCATAATAGATCATAGCTACCAAATGATGTACCTATAACCATCTACTGAGATAATCTTCCACCCTATTCTCTTTACATTTGATGTACCTGATCTCGAAATCAAAATGACTGATCATGGCCAACCATCTAGCCTGCCTAGCATTCAGATTTGGCTGGTCAAACAAATATCTCAATACAATGTGATCACTCATAAGCACAAATTGCTTGCCAAGAAGATAGTGCCTCCACATCTTTAGTGCATGCATAATTGATGGTAACTCAAGATAATGTGTCGGGTAGTTCTGCTCGTGCTCGTTTAGTTTTCGGGACTCATAACCTACTACTGTCCATCTTGCATAAGGACTCCACCAATCCCTCCCTTGCAAGCATTTGTGCATACCACAAACTCTTTGTCCTGATCTGCAATCTATAGCAATGGTGCATGTGTCAACAAATGTTTAAGCTACTCAAAGCTAGCCTCACACTCCTCAGTCCATCGAGCTTCTTACCTTTCCTCTGCAAGGATGTAATGGGATAAGAAATCTGTGAGAAGTTCTTCATGAACCTCCTGTAATATCCTTCCAGACCCATGAAATATCTCACCTCATCATCACTCTTAGGAGCTATCCACTCCATGATGGCCCTTGTCTTCTCTGGATCTACTGCAATACCTTCCTTGGAGACAACATGTCCCAAGTAGTGCACCTCATTATGAAAGAAACTACACCTGCTGAGCTTAACATACAACTGATGCTCCCTCAACAAACTCAACACTACTGTTAAATGCTTGGTATTCTCTTCGTCATTTTTAGAATATACCAGTATATCGTCAATGAACGCAATAACAAAATTATCCAAATATGGACACAAAACATTATTCATCAAACACATGAATGTAGTTGGAGCACTAGTTAATAAAAATGAAACAACAACGAATTCATAATGCCCATACCTAGTCCCGAACACAGTCTTGTAAATGTCCTCCTCTTTGATGCATACCTGATGGTATCCGGATCTCAAGTCAATCTTCGAGAACACTGCTGCTCCTTTCAGCTGACTGAACAAGTCATCAATCCTCGGTAAACGATACTTGTTCTTATAGTCACTTTGTTCTACTGCCTGTAATCAATGCATAATCTGAGAGTACCATCTTTCTTATTCACAAACAAGACCGGTGCACCCCAAGGTGATACACTTAGCCTAATGTATCCCTTTTCCAACATTTCCTTTAATAGCAACTTCAGCTCAACCAACTCATGTGTGCTCATCTTGTAAGGTGCTTTTGATGTTGGATCAGCCCCTGGAACTAACCCAATAGAAAAGTCTACATCCTTGTGAGGTGGCAACTCTGTAATGTCCTTAGGAAATACATCCTGAAACTGTTGCAAAACTGGGTACTTTTTTCAACACATCTGTATCCTCAACCTCCTTATCTTTATCACTAGAAATGTATACTGCAAATAGCTTGCACCCCTTCTTGTGACTAAGCATTTCTTGCATAACTATCACCATCCTAATTGATGTGGCTTTCTTCTTACCTTGTAAGACTCTTGGTTCTCCCTCGTCATCAACATAATTGATAGCTTTGTCATAGCAGTCAACCTTGGTTCTATGTAGATACAACCAATCCATGCCAAACAACATACTATATGATCCCAATGATAACAAATTCAAATGTGTTGCTATAGGAATACCATTTAAATAAAATGTGCAAGCTCTTACCCAATGATGAACTCACTTCTTTGTACCTATAGCCAATTGCACTAACCAAGACTCTACATGTAACTCATTATTCAAACCACACTTATCCACCAAGCTAGGACTAACATAGCTATAGTTATATCGAGGTTCAATCAAAATAGAAATAACTTGATAACAAATCTTACCGTCTATCTCAATGATAGATGCTTGGTGTTCTGCTTGCCTTTTTTCCATAGCTGCATAGATACAAGGAATACTTTGGCCTACATCTCCAATAGTCTGTGCCTCCTTTACACTATATATCTAAGGTCTACCACCCTAATTTTGTGGATAATCACTCTTGCGATGATATTTACCACAAGTCCAACATTCTATAGGCTTATAGCCCCCATCCTTATTCTTTTCCTCAGATTGATGTCCATGTCCTCTATCTGATGCATTGAACCTCTTAGGTGGTGCAACATTATCCTTTTTATTTGTACCATGTGGCCTTGCTCACTTTTTAGCCCATTTTACTTTGTTATTTGCATTACCTCTTCATCTTAGCTTATTTTTAGTGTTGCGCTTCAATTGTTCATAGCAATGCTTTACCTTTTGAATGGCCTCCTCCAATGATCTAGGCTCATCGAATTCAATCCTATCTTTGAATACAACTGGTAGTCCACTAATGAATCTTTGAATATTAGCCTTCTCCTCCTTGAGGTAAGGCACATACCTCAATAGTTCCAAGAACTTACTGGTGTACTCATCATCTGTCATGGATCATCCTATCTTTAGTTCATAGAATTATTTTTCCCTTTCATCAAAGTAACTCTCTAACAGATAATTTTTCTTGAATATTTGCTCAAATTCACTCCAAGTCAGATCTTCCTCATTTATGTCCCTGACATTCTTCACATCTTCCCACCAGATGTCTGCTTTACCTTTAAGACTAAAAGTAAACACTCTAGCTTTCATGTTCTTTGAGTAGTCATGCAACCTGAAGAACTTCTTCATAGAGAGTAACCAAGCCTTTACATCATATGATCTCTTTACCTCTCCATAAAAAGTAAATGGCTTTTCTTTCTTAAACTCAGTTGGCAAGTATCCCCTATCACTTCTCTTTTAAGGATGATAACGGTGATGATCATAGTGCCTATTTGAATCAGAACTAGAATCATACCTGTGTGTATCCTTTCTCTCTGGAATGTCCAACAATATGCCATGCTATATTTTTTCCTCTCTATCTGATCGGTGATCGCCATGCACTCTACTACGATATGCCCCATTAGTTTTTTCCTCCTTTTGACTGATCCAAAGCAGTCCATGTCACTGCAAATATGACAAGTTGTGAAGTATGACTGCATTTACCTTTGCTAACTTTTCTCGTGACTTTATAATTATGTCATTATCTACCTCAGAACTCCTTCTCTCTTCCTTTAATATTCTCAATGTCACTGCCAAGTTGGAAGAGTTCCCAACACCATAATGCTCTTCGGATTCATAGGGAGAATCTTTGTAGTCAACCATCTTGCTAGCCAATTGATATTTCTTCCTGCACGGTATATCATGTCAGCTAAACCAAATCACAATAAACCAGCATACCTTAGTATAGCTCGGGGAGGATACATTGTCTACAAGAACAACAAATCAGTGTGATACATGTATAACATAATCATGACAACATATAGAAACATAAAACATAAGGATATGACCATGCAACTATCATTCTAACTAGGGTCCAGTCATCAATGCATGACCTCAACAACAACACACACCATGACCTCATGCATGACAACCACCACCATTACATCACTATAAAATTGACCACATGCAATCATGAACATGCATCAATGATGCATAACCATCCACACATATGCATAAACATGTATGATCAAGTGTGAATGAAAAATTCTTGAAATCAAACTTGCAAGAATGATACATGCAACTAAGCATACAAGAATGTAGCCAAAAATGCAAGAACATAATCAAACATACTACAACAATACATGTAAGCAACATAAATCGACATGTCGCCAATCATACACACAATGATGCATTCCATAATAACACCTCAAATCTCACATGACGACATCACTGTAATCATGAACAACATCATGCAAATACCACAAGCACATGGAATGCAAGCATGAGAGACACACATGCAACTGGCATGCATGCATGACCAATACATAGCCCATCCAATCCGAGGGGTGAACCATGCTCTGATACCACTCTGTAACACCCTCCTCCCACATCTACCCAAGAAACTGGCCAATCGGGGTAAACATGCGACAAGAGGCTAGTATGATATGATTCGGCCTCCCAAGTCACATTAAGGAAGTTGAATCAACGGAAACACATCATATGGACATTAATTATCAGCTACAAGACCCTTAGGAACCAATCCAATACTTTAGACAACTTGCCTTGGGGTCCCACTGAGCTTTTGGACAACTTGAGGCTCATTCGCTCCCATGCTATAGGCATGAGTGCGACCAACAACTCAAAGTCGCTCTCACAGGCTTGCCTTCAAGTGACCAAAGACCAAAGTAGTTAGTGCTATGCCCATGACTCTAGGATTTGAGCCACTTTTTTAGGCCTAGAGCCCAGGTCACTGCCCAAAATTGAACCATCTCTTCAGATCAATAAATTAACATGGAAACGATAGTACTAAAATAAATACTTGTTCAAGACCTTGACTAGATCCCTACTAACCATGACATGCATTTCTTCAAACATATTGCAAATGTGTAATCTATAGGTGTAATTAACAGTTTTGAGCATAGGGGTCTCATATTTAGCTGAGAATCACTAAGAACGATTGATGCCTCAACACATCAACTTCCATTCCATCCATTAGGTCATAGATACATTGATCATTAAATTACAAGTAAAAACATGAGGAAATCCATACATGGATGTTGTCATAAAACACATACATAACCAACATAATAGGAGCATAAATACTCATGAAAGTACAACCATATAGACCACATACAATCCATCAAAATGATCATAGAAATACAAGGAGAAATAACCTTTCATTGATGATGCAAAATCCGAACTCAAGATGGGACTTCCACATTCCGCCTGACCGTAGAATGGCTTAGCTAAATCTCTCTTCAACCATTCACCACCATGCCATATTCCAAGGATGAATGTGGGATCTCATAGAACACATCAATCAAAACTCATCTAGGGCTTTCAGAGGCCATCCATCTCAACCCATCAAACAATGATTCCACCTCATGGTTGGACATCACAAACCATCATCATATTGGTCTCCATCCAAGATTTCTAGGGCTTCTAAAGCGTTTGTCCAACCAAGGTTTCTAGAACTAGTAACTCAACCCACAACTTATATAGGGCTTCCAGAGCATTTTCCCAACCAAGGCTTCCAGGACTAGTAACTCAACCCACCAAGGGCTTCCAGAGCATTTTTCCACCCAAGGCTTCTAGGACTAGTACCTCAACCCGAGATGTTACAAGGCTTCCAAAGCGTTTGTTCAGCCAATGCTTCTAGGACTAATAACTCAACCCAATCTAAGGAAACATGAGAACCAACCAAGAAAAAACAATGAAAGAAAACCCACAATCACCATGGCTATCGAAAAAATGGCAAGGCTACGCAATCGACTGTCGATCTAGGCGATCCTCCATGCCAATGACAAATCACAACCAAGAAACCACATGCATATTCCATGCATGCCAAAACTAGTGAAGAAATCATACATGCAAATCAGTACCTGCAAGAAAATATGATGTATCTTTTGATGTTGATGCCTTCTTGCTCTTTCTTGCTCTTCCTTTGCCTTCTTTCTCGAAGAATCCAAGTATGCCACACCCTCCAAGAGTGCTCCAAGAAAACTCTAAGTATCGAAGAGTATGAGAGAGAGAGAGAGAATAATGAGAAAGCTCCAACACTGAACTGACAAAAGGTTACCAACTGATCCTCAAAATCCTTTTTATGGATGAGGCCTCTATTTTCTTCATTTTCCATTATTTTCCTTCATTTTCCTCCTCACATGCAACCCATGACCTTTCATTTCCTTTTTCTCCTAGTTTCCATTATTTTCATAAATAAATGTGCCAAAAATTCCATTTTGCCTTTTCAAAGCCTTAGCCATTGCCTTTGCCAATTTCCTTAGCCATAAACAACCAAATGAACACCCCCTAAGATGTCTTTCCTAACATTCAACTTGGAATAAGTGTCCCATCGACCGTGGTTATTGTTTTTAACTTTTATTACATGAAATTTTTACCAAGGCTGTTACAAATATCCTGAAGGACTACAAAGGAGGATCGCCCAGTATGCCTAAGCAAGGAGCATTCTGCCTAGGACACATATTCCTAGTGTGTGAGGTGGTCACCCATGAAGAGTAGTAATTGATTCAAGGGGGTGCATTACCTTGGGATGTGTATCAGGGTTACAAGACTATAGTTATGGAGGCTTGCTAGAGTTGGTACCTAGTGTAGCAATTATTTGGTAGGGATTGTGTTTCCATAGTTAGCTTTAGGTAAGACTTTCCCTTGGTGGAGTCATAGCCCTATCTCAAGGGTGATCCTCTTCTAAGACATTATGAGTAGTGTGGTATATGGATAAGAGGAATGTCTAAAGAATGTAGCTAGTTGATGGATATTTACAAAATATAAGTGTTCCAATTATGTGTTTAAATGCATAACGTTATGTGTATTCTTGTGTATACATGCTATGTATATATTTTGTAGGATATTTATGCTTAATGCCATATATAATTCTTGTAGATATATATTGTTACATATTATGTGTTTTTATGCATGCTTCCATTACCATTATGGGCACGCTAATTAAGGCATGACGTGGGAGTATGCATGAGACATTCATGATAAACCCAAATTATGGAACAAGTGAACCTTAATGGAGGAACTAAGTCTACTAATACAATGATAATATGTGTAGAGTATTTGAATGATGTGGAATAGAATCAGAGCCTAGTTAGTTGACACCAACCATGTATATATACAATGGAAAATATACCTAATGGTATGGTCGATAGGAAGTTGACAAGTAGTAAATTTGTGGATACAATAAACCAAAAATCGATGGAAAATATACCTATGTATATGGTTGATTGATAATCAACATGAATTTGTTGGATGATAGGTCCATGTAGATGTTTGACAAAGAATTGACATGCTAATGGTAATCATTGACAACATGGTTAAGTCAAATATAGGGAAAAATTGCAAAGGAAAAAGATTAGTATCAAATTACAACAAAGTGAAATTTGTGTTTCCCAAGGTACCTCATGTTAGGAAACCTTGGAACATACTAAAGAGGATGGGGGGTCGGGGGGTGAAGATATTGTGCCTTATGTCAAATTTATACCAATTTTACCCTTTCTTTCACAATCACTAAATCATATATTATTTAAACAATAACACATTAACATATCAACGCATAAGCATGTAAATAATATGAGAAACACGCACAAGAAATAAGAAAAATGTGATCATCAAAGCACAACAACACAAATCATGAACACATGAGACGCAAGTTATAAGGAAAAAGCCATAAGGGTAAAAGCCACCATCGACAAAAAATCATCATCATTGTCTCTTTTATTATCATAAAACTCTTTTGCATCTGATTCACTGGACACCACCAATGTGCAAGTCACAACTTTCTAATCATGCGTGTCGCTACTCTCTCTATACAACAACTTGTATGAAATTTGCAGGCCACCACGTATAGGAAGCCACCACTCCCTTGACTTTATAGGCTACCACCTGTTGGAAGCCACTACTCCTAATAAGTCTCACCCAACCACCACTAGACTATCCATCCACCACAAGATGGAAGCCAGCACTCCCAAGTTCTCAGGTCACTCCCTGAAGAATGGCACTAAGCCACCACTCGCCTCACTGAAGGCCCCAACCTTCAAGCACATCTCATGGACCTCATTTCATCTCTATTCAAACCATGGCCCATATACTCTGCATACAACAATAGTGAACCTCTTTTCATCAATTTTCAATCTAGATTCACAATGACTCTATGCTCAACAAATCAATAAAAAAACCACTCATACATAGCTCTCTCGCACTCACAACCATACACCAAACTCAATGAACAATCACTAAATACATCAACAACATACTCAAGCAAACAAATCTCAACATATCAGTAGCATATACAAGCTATGGATTTCATACAGTGCACCATGTCAACACATAAGCTCTCTCACATACAACTGTTCTCATAGAGAAACAAAAAACATACAAAACTCATGTAAAGCCACCATGCATCAAACCTCCTACATACACACACTTAATTCATCTCCATCAGTACATAAAAACTCTGAATACAAGAGCTCAAACATGTAACAAGAGAAGACCATACAAAACAATGCTACAACCATACAAATGAAATTTCACCCCTGAAAACACAAATTCATCAGTCATATAACCATGTAGCTACACAAAGCTCTTCATCTCTACCATCAAGCTTTGATTTAAACCATTATGCCTCTAATTAACCTCTACTACAACCTTTGCAAACTCTATCACAACCTTCACATTGAACTCTGCCTCTACATCACACTCTGACACTGTAGCTAGCCTCTTCATGCATCACACTGATTGTTGATCTCTTCCACTGATGTTTGTGTGTGCTCATGCTTCAGTAACTTGACCTCTAGCCTGTACATAGACCTTTTCTTTTCATTAGGCACACTATGTAACCTCAAATTGATCCCTTTTCTCCTCTATTTAACCTACTTGAACCACACTCTCCATTACTTAGGGAATCAACGCATTCACACTTTAATCAATCTCCAAATAAATTAATCAGTTGTAGATTAAGTCAATTAAACCTTTACTACAAAACCATGAACAATTACCTTAGTTTCAACCCCTATAAATCATTGGAATGTGCAAGGAATCTGAAAAAAACTCACCTACAAGTAGTAACATGGGTTTCTCTTTCAAGAAGAGAGTTACTAACGCAAGTTTTTCTCTAGGAGCCTACATTTCCCTTGCTCCTAATGTAGGTTTTCCTTATAGAACCTACATTACCTTATGTTATGCCCTCTTCAAGATCAAAAACTGCTTTGCAAATGTCACCAAGGCATATAACACCTCCTACACCTGCTCTAGACCCTATCAAACTTCTTCCAACTCCTCTTCATCATGAATAGCATCATCATAAGGATAAAAAACATTTGCATTGAGTCAACATCATGAAGGGCTAGTTAGCCAAACACCACTGCATGGATCAATATATCTGCATCAAATCAACACCTTTGCATCCAAACAATGATAAAGCATGTATAGTAGATCTACATACAAATAAAAAACCATGAGAGCCACCATCATTAGGTTGACATCAATGATATGAAAAAAATTACTAAGTCT
This sequence comes from Pinus taeda, assembly GCA_000404065.3. Classification (NCBI taxonomy): domain Eukaryota; kingdom Viridiplantae; phylum Streptophyta; class Pinopsida; order Pinales; family Pinaceae; genus Pinus; species Pinus taeda. The sequence goes on from APFE031205740.1 coordinate 22,171, forward strand.
GTGACATCAATGCCAACACTTCATGCTCTTGATGGTGGGTAGAGGGTGTTGGATATGTTCTAAAAGGTTTCAATTCTAAGGTTTGTGTGAATCCTATTATAGGGGCTAAAGAATGGAAGACCAAAAATTACAAAGGGTGTGTAAAGATCATAGGTTCTCTAGTTATACTAGTAATATGTGAGGATAAATGTGTGTAAAGATCATAGGTTCTCTAGTTATATTTGTAATATGTGAGGATATAAGGATGAATGTGGGATGACATCTATGAAAATAGTTGACGTATTTCTAGGTAATGAATGGGGAAGTGGCTCTAAGTGAGTGGTTGAAGGCCTCTTGGGAGATAAGGGTTATTTACCTGCCTAATAATTATATTATTACCTATGGGTTGAAGGGGATTTATTCAAGTCTAATAAATATGCTATGAAGATTTTGGATTCCATGTGGGAGTGTGGATTATAGATGTTTTTGAAGTGGTGGTCACCATTCTTCGAGGCAAGGATAAAAAGATAAATCTTATGACCTTATGGGTGAAACTACCTAGTTTTCCTCCTGGGTTTTGGTCTATTGATATTTTTAAAGCCACTGGGAATGAGTTAGGTGTATTTGATGAAATCTATGTGGGATTTTTTTTATTTTTATTTTTATTTAGGAGTGATTATAGTGGAAAAAGTTCTCGTGAGTTTACTTTCGAGAAGGGGTACATAAAAAATGACTTTGAAATAGAGTATTAAACTCTTCACTCAAAGCTTGGATTATAGTCCTTTCAAATGTGTTAGATCATATACAATTATTGATAGTTGGTAAATGATTAAATTTTATCTTTTTTTCCCCAGGGATTTGGTTGAGTATTGATAACAAATGGGAAAGGGGGGAGGTTCAAAAGACTCCTTTGCAAAATTGTGAAGATACTAGGTCCATAAAATACTTTGACATCTAGAGATCTCAAGGATAATGAAAGGAAGTCAAATGGGTTAATTAGAAACTATTTGGATGAAGTGTATAATGTATGTTCCCAATTAAATTATGAAATGATATAAATCTAGAAAGCCTATAGGAAGCTACCAAGATATCCTCAAGGCCAAATTCATCTCATGAAGGTATGTCTATCACTGATCTAGCTCCATTAATAAATATTCCTCCTAGTATGAATGGATTAGGAGAGAATGATGTATCCAATTTTATGAGTTTTAACATTTTTATGGGTTGTGGTGGGATATGTAAGAATTCCGATGAGGGTAAGGGTAGCATTTATTCTTCTACAAACTATGAAAGTTTGGGACCTATGTAAAGTAATGGGGATAATGAGGGTCTATCATGTAAGTTTAAAACATATTCAAATAGAATAACGTCGATATCCTTGAGTGAGGTGGAAATTGGTCTCAAAGGAGCTATTAGATACATGCTAGACTAATAAAAGAAGAATTATTGAATAGTGAATGTGGGGTCACAAGGGTTTATCTTTGAATGGTATTAAAGAAAAAAAAGTGGGAAATAATTATCTATTGAGGGGGTTCTTAGAGAAAGTCAACCCCTCATGATAATCTCATAATAAATGTTTATTCCTTAAATTTTAGGGGTTTGGGACATCCCTCTAAAAAAAAAACACTAAAATGGCTTGTGGAGACCCAAAAACCTATTATTTTGTTAATCCATGAGACTATGGGGGAGGGAGATATAATTTAATTTGACTTAAAAAATATTTTATTTTGGTGAGATTTTATTTCTTTTATTTTATGGGTAGATCTAGTGGATTATTTTCAGTATGGAGGTCTATAATCTTCTATGGACTAACACTTGGGATTTTGACTCAGGTTTGGGCATATTATTATACTCGAAAGAGATAGAACTATAATTCCGAGTATTCGATTTATATGAACCATCTACGGTTAGAATATCCTGAGAGAAAATTTTCAAATCAAAACAACTTGAATATGCTCATATTATTGTAGGAGATGATATGAATTTATCCATAGGAATGCTAGTATTTGGGATGAAGCTATCCAACTGGATCCTCTTTCAAATTTATATGTTAGTAATTTCAAAGAAAGATGGTTGTGTGATGCAACATTGGTAATATTAAAGTTAAGGTTGTTGGAGTAAACTTGACTTAGTCAAGTTATTTGTGGTTTCCGGGCTCCGGGTATATGGGCGCCCATGGTTTTTCCCATGGCATGAATCTCATATGTAACCTATTTAAAGGACAAAAATATCCATGCTAAGTTGTTCTGCTAGTTAGTGGGATCAAGCAATGGTGTATTTAGGCACCACCACTTCTCTCAGTGCTCTGTCATCCTAACGACAGGAGGCAGGGTAACATTAGTTAAGGTTGTGCTATAAGGAATATTTGTATTTTGGATGCATCTGTTCCACCTTCCTCAGACCGACGTTAATAGACTTGATGTAATCATAAGTAAATTTCTTTGTTCTAGTGCTGGTGATTGTAAGAAGATCCATCTTATTCGGATTGACCCAATCACTAAGCCAATTTAGATATGTGGGTGGGGTATCCTAGACTCCGGGCACTTCAATCTAGCTTTATTATCCAAAATTTTTGGCGGGTCTTCAATGAGAATGACATCTGGAAGGAAATAATTTTTGGAAAGTATCTATAGAATACAAATCTAGAGGATTGGACCACTATTGGGGCCCTCTCTAATAGCAAACCATCCCAAATCTAGTGCAACTTGATGATCGCTAAACCTTGGTTATGTAGCAATTTATTCTGGTAGGTTGGTAGTGAAGAGAAGGTTCTTATTGTCTTGGATGATATTAAGGGAATGCATGGAAATCATATCCTTCCTACTAATTTTATTCATTTGCTCAATCTGTTGGGTTTTTATACCCTTTCCAGTCTCAACACTAGCAGACCCTCTCCATTTTCTCCAACTATCTGGCCACACTCCTAGGATATTGGCCTCTCAAATGAATTTGAGGTCAAGTGGGAACACTACAAAAATATTCTAAGAGAGGCTAGATTATCACTATATCAGAAACAATATAGGTTGGTGTGTGGTGGGCATGTTGTTGCAGGACACGTTTAAGAAAAAGAAGTATATTCTCATATCTCTTTGAACAACCAACCTGACCCCTATGTAGATCAGACAACCCTCATGTGGAAGTGAGATTTGCCAATTAAACTCAAATGCTTCACATGGATGAATATTCACAACCATATTCTAAATTGGGAGAATCTAGCGAAGAGGGGATTTCAAGGTCTTGGGAGATGTCCACTTTGTAGGTTGGGTTTTGAAGACAATGTCCATTTGTTCTTGAATTATCCCTTTTCAATTGCCACTTGGGAGGAAGTTTCCAAATTATTAAAGGTTAATTTCTAGATGGATCACTCTTCAGTCCTTTCATGTCTTACTTCCTGAGCCACAATACAAAGGGATTATAGGGTTGTTCCATTGTATACACTTTGGGGTATCAGACGCTCTTATAACATATGCATTTTTGAGGATAAATCCCCGGATGTGTTGGAATCTATTCTCAATATAATTGCATACTTCCAAGAGATTGGCCCTTGGCATCCTCCACCCGCCAACACTCTGTTTCCTTTGTTGATATGGGAGATTCATATCCTATTGGGTACTTTGATGGGGCTGCATCCATAGGCTAGTGTGGTTGCAGTGTTATTATTGAGTTAAACCCTGCCCAAACCTTTTTGTTCTTATGGTATGGAGATTTTGGCTCTAATTGTAGGGAAGAAATGGTGGCCCTTCAGGGGGTGCTCCAATTTGTTGTTTGGATAGCTATAGAAAATAATTTGGTCACTAGTGATTCAAAATATATCATCCATTGGATTCAAGGGAGAAATGATCTTGAGGTTCTTTATTTACATTACTAGATGGAGAAAATTAAGTCCCTGCTTCCCTCATTCTTTGAGATCTCCTTCCAACATGTTTATCGAGACCATAACTCTAAGGCAGACACCCTCTCCAAGCGTGGACTCTCTCTCTTCCCGGGGTTGATGAACTTCGAACATTTGGTTGATAGTTCTGTGTGTGGGGCAGAATGTTGAGAATGCAACAAGATGATGGAGCTTAGTGGAAATAATTCGCCTTCACTAAGTGGGCCCGCAGGCTATTTTTGGCGCAAGTCTAATTTTAGACATATGGATCATGGTCTATGAGTTGCAGGATGTTGTTTATGGATGATTGGTCATGTTGGTAAAAATAGATGGACTTCTATTTTTAGACAATAGCGGAGGTACTGTCAGTCTAAATATAGAACAATCGAATATTATTAGCCCTTAAAAATATTTGGACTATAAACATTATCTTATTCTCTTGGAGCACTTCAGTTCGAGCTACGGATGTGGCACATGCAGCTGCCATAAGGAAATACATGGTTCCTATGGGTTAACTTGATCTATTGCATGGAGGACTTCAATGATTGAGTTCTGTGGAATTGGATCAGGAGTTGATGGAGTTGTGTTCAGTTTGACTCAGTTGAACTAGTTGTAGTTAGTCTAACTGGCAAATAGACTAATGTTGAGTGGTGTGAATT
>APFE031205759.1:9094-21425 GCA_000404065.3 Pinus taeda
GTCATTATAAATATCTTTATATTTTATAAACATATGTATGGATACCATTTTCAAAATGATAAATAATATATTTATCATAAATAATATTTTTTATACATATTTCAATTTATTAAAGGATAACAACATTGTTTGTAGGGCCTGGTAGATGTTTCCTTTGTCGAACTGTCTCTGAGGACTACTCCCATCTATTTTTGCATTTCCCCTTTGTCATTGCCATTTGGATTGAGGTCCCTCTCCTCCTTGGTATCAATGTTCATACTGACCTCTCCTCCATCCATGCCTGCATTGGGTCCTGGTCTCTGCAAGCCAAAGCTTATAGAGTAGTCTTCCTATATGTCTTGTGGGGTATTTGGGTAACTCGAAACAATATGATCTTTGAAGGCATTCCTCCCTACTCTATGACTACCTCCCTTCGGATTGCAACATTATTTATGGAAGTTGGTCCTTGGACTCCAATAGCCTCTTCCAAGACCCCTTTGTTTGTTGATTTGGAAGGTATATTCCTGATCTGCTACTTTGACGATGCTTTCTCGGGCGGGGTTTGTGGCTGTGGAGTGTTTCTCAAATTGGACCCCTTTGTTCATTATAGATTATATTGGTTTGTTGTTGTTGGAGACAATTATTGGGCTAAGCTGCTTGCATTATGGGGAACCCTCCAATGCTCCAAATGGTTGGATTTAGACCAAATCCTAATCGTCGTGGACTCCCTCTCAGTGATCGGTGGGCTCAAGGTCGACATGCTTTCGAGGTCGCCTCACTTTGTAATTGGGCTTAGTTGATCACAGAGCTGAAGTCTTCCTTGTTGGAGGTCTCTTTCCAACATGTCTACCGCGAGAAAAACTCTGATGTTGACTTACAAAGCACAGGGTATCCATGCTTCCTGGGTATATGTTCTTCGAGGTTCTCCACAGTGGTGTGATTTGTGGGCAAGGGATGTTCGAATTCTAAACTTTGATCCCTTGTTGTCTTATTTTTGTTTCCAGATTTTGCATGTGTTGTTGCATTTCCTTTGTTCTACTAACACTATTCTATTGTCTCTGTTTTTTCGCAATGTTTGCCTCACTAAGAGGCAGAGATTTTCCTATTGGCCCAGAATATCTTAGTACTTGATCAGAAGCTCACTTGTTATTAGTGCTATTTCCGTGATTAAAAATCGAATAAATATGGAAAACATTCTTATTAATATATAAGTAATCCATTTATTTCAGCCACCTAAATGACATCTCATTCACATACAAATACAATGTAAAAATAATAATATACTACACCAATTATACGATGTATTGAAATATTGAAACATTCATTGTGAAAAATAACCTATATAATTTTAAAATAAAATTATTATTATTATTTAATAATAATAATAAATTATATTTTCTTGTTATTTATTGAATGGTTGGTTAAAAACATGTTCTATTATTTTTTTATTTTTATTTTTTAATTTGTGGGTTGAAAGGAAAAAATTAAGCATGTACCAAGTTTAGCTTTAAATTAGTGCATTGAAATAGATCTCTTATCTTATAAATATGAATTTCTCATACACTTTAATTTAATTTGGTGACTTCCTTAACTTTAAAATTTTTCTCATTTATTTTCTAGAAAATTTCTATCTCATCTACATGAAGATAGATCCTTTGTCCTGTAAACAAAAAAATCTCATATATCAAATTTGGTGACTAGTTTTGCTATAAAATTTTGCATGTAAAAAATCCTATACACCAAATTTGGTGACTAGTTTTGCTATAGAGTTTTGCCTGTACAACTGCATGTGATTCCTTTCTTTTTCAAAATTTAAATTATTTACTTGACAATGTTTTCATCTTGAATACCGGACAGTAAAACGGAATCAGCGGGTTCAGGCTGGGAGTGATTGGCACTTTGAATATTCTCTCTCATCCTTGATAAGGCCAACCAAGGAGTGAGGAACAGGTGAAAGGGTGACAGTAACTCAGAAAAGTTGCTCTTTAGCAGATGAAATGGTTTGTCTAGATGTGACCTCCTGCCAACATCACATTGATAATCAGCTCAAAGTACATGTCCGAACCTGCGGAGTCCTCCCAACTGCCGCCACCACTGACACACTAACGAAACAATTCCATTTCCTGTCATTGCCAACACTGCATCTACTGGCCTACCTAAATTACAGCACTGTTACCCGAACTTTTCGCTGTAAACCTGAGAGGTATACTTACCCTAGGGCGAGCTTACCTTAGACCTTGCCCTTACCAGAATCATTGCGAACTCACTCAAAGGTACGTGGCAGTACTACAGTCTCACTTTTGAATGAATGGTTACTTATAGTAAAGTGTAATACAGTGATGTGTGGTTTAACGGTAAGGTTTGGAGTGAAACTCAATTATGGTTGAAATTTTATTTAGTATATAATAAATTTTATTTAGTATATGGCTTGTTATGATTTCATCGAGAGTTTTTTCTAGATCATTGGTTTATTTGGTTTGTACGTTGTTGGATATATTCTTGGTATTATAACATAGTTTTGAGAGTTATTCTTGGACATCCTAATAAAAATATAAGAATAATATTAAAAATATTATTACTTCCAACTTCATAAGTTGTGGGATAATAAAGAATTAGAAGTAAAAAAGAAGCTAAGATATTACAGGATGGTGATCAACCCCAATTTTGGTAGCCAAAATTGTTTTTCTATCCTGGCTAGAGCTAAAAGAAAATGAACATTGTCAAGATAAGAACTAATCCTCATGAGCTTCAAATTGAAACTCCACATTGGTCAATTACCAAACCACCTTGAGAGGAAAGAGTCTATCACCTTCGCAATATTAAAAAGGTTGAAGATGAAAAACATTTTCTTTTGGACTTCAGGTACTTACATTCTTTCTATTTTTCAAAATCTTTGTCACACTACCAACTTTTTTCTAATTTTCAAATCTTTATCACATTACCAACTTTTTTGAGGTGTTAAATCAACAAAATTATAGTACTCTAAAATACTTCTTTCTTCTTTTCAATCACAAAAATATAATATTAAAAAATCTCTTATTTTAAATCTCATACTATATACTATATTGTAACATTTATATTGTAACATTTAAGCGCTTATTGATTTGCTGTAACTCCAAATACTGCAGAACCTATGTGGAGCATGGCCACCTTCTTATGTAATTCCAGCGTTTTAGATTTCACATGCTCGTGACAATTTTGCTTGTGACTGTCAATACCCACTTGTTTGTTCTGGTCATTGCCTTAAAACAACCAAATCGAGAAGCAGCCCGGCCCGGTCTGTTGTATTGTGTGTACTATAATGAAACACTTGAAAAGTACAATCATGGCCGGCCTCCAGGTTGTCCCTTCTCCAAGACTGTAAGTCTTATACAGAAATACATCTCCAGGGATATATGATTTCATACTAGCCTTGTTAAAAGTGGTTACAGGTGTTTAAGTATATTGAAATTAGCTTAATGGCAGATTTTGGTACTTCAGTGCTCTCTGCCAGATTCATATTCATAAATGTACAATTGGGATTCGGGGTTCTCTCATATGATTTTGTAATTGATATCTTTTTTTCTAAATATTTGTGCCCAGTTTAGGTTTGTCAAAATCATCCGTTCAAATTTTATGAAAAAGGTAAAAGGTGGGAGTCAAAGGTAAAAGGTGGGAGTCAATTCCTTAGATAAATATGGTCTTAAAAAAATGTTCAATGTTGAATGATAGCATCCCTCGCTCACCTAAATTAAACTTAAATCTTAACCCAAAAAAAATATTACTTAATTTCATATAAAAATTTGTGAATAAGTTATCACTTTCTTAATGAAGCATTTCAGGGATTCTTTTTTCTTTCTTTTTTTTCCGAAGGTGGCAAAACCTATCAAACTCAGGTGTTAAACCAACAGTGAGGACAGCCATCTCTGGCTGCTATCTGGGAATGTTGGTTTGACTCATCACCGTTATCACCTGTAATAACCCGCTGGTGGTCCGTAAGGGAGCAGGCTTTGCTTTCACTCTTGCCAGATGCCTCTGGGTCTTGCGCCGTTAAGACGAGCTCTTAGCCAATCAAAAGCAGTTTTACGGCATACTCCAGGCCACACTTTTCAGGTATTCTTATTAAACAATTAGTGAAGCTTTTCAAGTATTTAGTAAATTTATTTATAATGAAAAATCACATTTAAATGTAAAAAATAAATAAATGTATATTTGTAGTAGGTATAGTATTAGACATTGGCATGGTATTAGTTATTTAATTGTGTTTTGACTGTGTATTAGTTTGTTTTTAACCAAAAAAATTGCCAATATACATGGTTTAATATTAGGAATTCAATTTTGTTTTTTTATTATTATTTAATTTATTCTTTATAAGGTGATTGGTTTGAAGTCTTGTTGGATTGTAGGTATTTTTATTTCAATTTTTTAATAACTTTTGTTTTTGTTTTTTTTTTTCTTTTTCTTTTTTCTATTATTTTTTTTGTCTATATTTTCAATTTAAGATGGCTTATTATGATATTAAAAACATATTTATAAAAAATAAAAAACATGCCACATATGTGTGTTAATATGAACAATATTAGTTAATCATATTTCTTAATTTTTGGTGATGGTATTCAAAAATACAATATTTTATTAGTTGTTTTATTTTTGTGATGAAACATTTGTCTTTATTATCATTTTTTTTGTTTAATTAAACTATATTTAAATTATCAAAATAAAAACATTTAAAAAAAATCATCACTTATTAAAAAATTAATGTTAAAATATTTTCAAATATTTAATAATTTAATTATAATAATACTCATAATTCTTACCTTTTTTTTGGAGAGAAAAAATCATAATAATATTATTATATTGAGCCAATATAAAAAGGAACATATGATTCAGTATAGGCTGGAATTATCATCAAAATACATATGGTGCCGGGTAAACACAGCAGCAGATCAGCAGCTATGAAAATAGCAAACTCAAAATCATATAATGTTGTCAATCAATCAAAATCATATAATGTTGTCAATCTGTATGAGGAGCATATATAACAACAGTTATAAGTACTATAATGTTGAGGAGATAACATATAGTGAAGATTGTTCACAAATCAGAGAAACAAAAATCCTGAATATGATAAGAAAGAGCATCCACAGAAATCTTCAATGATCCTTCACCCTTGTCAAAAGACATTGCTTCCTTGGATAATCTGTCCGCCTCCATATTATGTGAGCGTGGAATGTGAGTGATGGAAGGCTGATTAAGAATATTCTAGACATGTGAAGACCGAGCCAACCATCCCAAAAGATGGGGATATCCAATATAGCATGTACCATTGATATGATCGACCACAATTTTAGAATCCCCATATATGGCAAAGTCCCGAATCCCCAAAAAAGAACAAAAAGCAAACAACCCAGCGAAAGCTCTCACTTCAGCCAAGTTGTTTGTTTCATTGCCACCATTCCAAGATAAATGGAATTCCATGTTGTCATCTATAATAATGTGTACGACGCATCTGCATTGACCGGACTGTTCTGCCCCATCAAAAAAGGCCGCCGGAAATGTGAAGGAAGGAGCATGTCCAACATGCTTGTTGAGAGAAACCGATCCCTGTTCTCTGTTAGGCAATAGATCAAGAGTTGATAAAATATGAAACATGGAAGAGCATAATGGGGCTTTTGACCCTTGGAAAATTTTTGCATTTCTCCACCTCCAAAAGAACCATATGGCAATGATGAACAGTGTCCTCTGTGATTCGTCTTGAGTCCCCCCCCAAAGGTAAGCATCTTGTACTGAATAAAAAACATTGTGAGTAAAACAAAAAAGAATAGACAAACCATACCAGATCTGTCTTGTAGCATGGCATCGGAAAAACATATGTTGATTGGATTCTTCTGCAGCCTCGCACATATAGTAATGACTTGGGCCCTGCCAGCATCTACGTCTCAAATTGTCCCATGTCAAGTTTTGGTTGTTGAAAACAAGCCAGGAAAATAATATCATTTTGAGCGGGCATCTTAGAGTCCAGTAATTCATTGGAAATATGGGCATGATAGGCGGGTGACAGTTATATGACATGTCACAGTAGATGTCACAAATGCGAGCCGGCATTTTCTTTTTTGGAATGACCCAAACCAAAGAGTCTTGGCTGCCTGATCTAAAAATACCCAAACCGCGTAGGGAGCAAGATAATGCATTCCATCCAGCACGCAGAGGGACCAGGATATGGAGATCCTGTGCCATTTTCCAAATCGGAATCGGGCCCTGCCAAGAGTGAATTAATTTGTCTCAAGTAAAACAACCTGACCTGTGAAAAAAGGATAGCAGATCATCAGGGATTATGAAATTGTCTTGCATTCCATAAATAGAGTCTAAACCAATGAAGACGCGCGCTCCCGTGCTTAATCTCCAAGTAAGACGCCTAAAGAAGAAATGCTGAATCCGTTTGAAACCAAGCCAGACAGCAGAGCCATGACGAACACCAAAACCTCCTCGCCGATACCAGTAAATGAGATCCTTGTCCTATAGGTAGATGCGCCTGATAACCATGCTCCAAAGTCCCTCTCCAAAGAGTGCTCTCGTTAAGGATTTGCACAATAAAGCCTGTCCAAAAAGACTTATGTCAAGCAGACCCCAACCGCCTCTGTTCTTTGGCACAGTAATCCTATCCAGCTTTGCCAGGTGTATTTTAGGTGAATTGAACCTGCCACTCTAGATAAATTTTGCTAAAATACGATTGATCTTTTTGATAATACCAACTGGAAGAGCATATAAATGAGCCCAGTATACCGCCAACTGGGACAAAACGGCTTGGGTCAAGATATATCTCCCTGCTAGAGAGAGAGCGCGGTTTTCCCATACAGAGATCTTTCGGGAGAATCTGTCCAATATCCATGACCAATCCATGTTTGTATAACCATTTGCCTTCATATGAAACCCCAAATATTTCATTCCATCTTCCAATGGTTTTAGAGTAATACCAAGCAGGTCTACAATACATATAGCCATGTCCGTGTTGGTTCCAGTATGGTGTATAGCTGTTTTTGCTTTATTAATAAATAACCCCGTAGCCCTCTGAAACCTGATGAGGATATCGTTCAAACATAACCAAGACATTCTGCACATCATGGAAAAAATTAGTACATCGTCCACAAATAGATTGTGAGAAACATGGATCCCCCTGCAAATCCGAATCGGTTTGCATCTCTTTTCTGCCACAGCCTTATTGATCCGAAGGCTGAGGGTATTCATAGAAAGGATGAATAATAGAGGGGATAATGGGCATCCCTGGCGAAGGCCTCTTTCAGAAGGAAAAAAAGATGTTGGAATCCCATCTATCAAAACATAATAATGAACATTCTCAACACACGACATAATCCAATCAATAGCCTGAGGATTCAAACCTATTTTTGCCAATAAACAACGCAGGAAGTCCCATTCCAAGCAATCATAGGCCTTTTGAAGATCTACATTAAGAATAGCCACATCTAATGATTTTGTTTTCATCGAAAACATGACCTCTTGAGTAATGGCGACATTGTCAAGAATGTTGCGGCCACAGAGAAAGGCATGTTGGTCTAGAGAGATAAAGGATGCCAAGGTAGGCTTAAGCCTTTCCGCAATAATCTTTGATATGATCTTGAAAGATATATTGCAAAGAGAGATTGGCCAAAAATCATGGAAGGATTCAGCATCACATTTTTTCGGAATGAGCGCAATTAGTGTAGAAGAAGTCTTTTGATGAATCTGTCCGGATATCTGGGCTTCCTCCACCATCCGAATGAGGTCATGTTTCAGGTGCTCATAAAAGTGAATATAGAACTCAATGGTCCAACCATCAGGACCATGACTCTTGTCCTTACTAAAAGCTTTTAACGTAGATAATAGTTCATCTTCTGTAATGGGCCGAAGAAGATCGACGTTTCCATCCACATCGAACATATGAGGGGCCAACTCGATACCCCAGAGAACGTCCTGGAAAACTCCCCTGATTTTCCTCATGTATTGTGTATTAAAATACCTCACTGCTTTAGTTGATATATCCTGTTGAGTTACATAAAAACCGCCACTGTCGTCAGATATCTTCCATATAGAATTCTTTGCCCTCCTGGCGTTTGCAACCCGATGAAAAATTTTGTATTACGGTCGCCTGACTTTAACCATAAAGCCCGGCTTTTTAGACGCCAAGTCGCCTCCTCCTGTTGAAGAAAAAACTGTCTCCTGCATTCGATTTCCAAAATAGGGCACCTAATGTGAGTAGGAAGAAAGTCAAAACTGGTAGATCCAATAAGAAGGTCCAACTCCAATTGTAGATCATTCAACAACAGACGATCCTTCTTTTTTTTATCTAACTGCCACCTCTTTGTAATCTGTCTCAAATATACCATTTTATCCCTTAATGAAGGACGATAGTCAGAGGCGTCGTTTTCCATGAACTTCTTAAGAGAATTTAAAATGAGAGAAATGTAATCAGGATACTCCAGCCAAGTGCAGTTGAATTTGAAAGGATATCCCAAACGAAAGCCAGATTCCCGCCACTTGAGAACAATGGGTCGATGATCTGATATGAAAGCCGATTTAATGAACGATAGAGGCATACCCAATTTATCAATGAGACTAGAATGAACCAGAAAACGATCAATCCGCTTTGCTATATAAGCTGCCCCCAACCTGCCATTATCCCAAGTAGGTAACATGATTGATGGGGGGATATCAATCAGGTCTCTGTTTAAAAAATCCAATCTGAGAGAGTCAACCAACGATCCCTTTTGCGGAAATTCCCCCAACATTCATTATCACCAAAAGTAAAATTCATGTCACCCGCAGTAATCAAGTTGCCAATACTAAAAAATGCCGAAGAAAACAACCAATCCCAGAAAGGGCGTTGGTTTTTATAGGGCGCATACATATTTAGGATGTTGAAAGGAAAATCAAGACCTCTAATGGACGCCGAAATAAGAATACCAGCAAAACATTTGTATGCAACGGCGCTGACCCAATCCGGATCCCATAGGACAGCCAAGCCCCCGGATAGGCCATTAGCATCTGTGGCAAACATAAGCCATGAGGGGAACATTTTGCGGAAGAAAGAGATAGTATCCAGACAAGAATGGATGGTTTCCTGGATCAGAATAATCTTGGGCCGGTTCGACAAAAAGAGCTCCCTGAGCGACGCAAATTTTGGGGAGGCGCCCAATCCCCGGATGTTCAATGAGATCATGAATGACATTTTGAAGATTCCCTAGCCAGACATGCTCTAAGAGGCTGTATATCAGTTGATTCAACAATAGGAACATCCATAAGGGCTAGATTCCTCACACCGGACAGCGAAGTGATGGACCTACCTCTGAAATGTCTGCTTCCTCCGGCATGCTTCTTCCGGACAGTAATATTTCTGGCTGAGCAAGGACTAATAAAGGGAGAAGACGAACCAGGAGGTTTGTGAATAGTCAGAGGCTCCATATCCAGAGATTTATCACTAAGAATATGATCAATATCAGAATCAAATAAATTGAGAGGAGATGAGACCGAGGTAAAAAGCGGGGCGACATTGATCAGCGGGTCTTTACCCTTTGAGGAGCAAGGGTCCCGAGATGGTGATGATGAAGATATATGAATCGGGATGGAGCCAATAGTAACCTCAGCAACAGGGATGGGGGTCGGAGATGGAACCACATCGCAATCCACAGGTTCAGGAGGAACCGAGCAAGTGAAAGCGGATGACAGGTCAATTGAATTGCCCATATCGGATGCATTATGAGCCATAGGAGGAGGTTCATCATGATGGGGGGGCATCATTTGCGAGGGTGGGGCCCCATGAGAAAAGGACGCTGATAAACTAGCCGAGGATGGAGAGAGCATATCATCGCGGGAAAGATGAGGAGCGTTGCGGGGATGAAGTGAAAGGGAGCCGAATGGTTGTTTTTTAAAACGACGGCAATGGTCAATAAGATGACCAGTCCTGTGACAGAAAGCACAATGAAATGGAATCCCCCAAAAATCAAGTCGCTGACGGAAACGAGTGTGGCCCCATCCGATATCAATATGTTCCGGATAGCCTCCTTTGTAGGCCTTCTCCACAAGTATCCAAGCAATCCTCTTATCTTTTTCGCCACGGCACCAAGGATCCACGTATATAAATCTACCGATGGAATTCCCAATCACAGATAGAGCCTCAGCAGTCCATAATTCCAATGGGAGATTGGAAGTTTTACCCAAATCAAGCAGTTTGTAGGGGTATTCTTCATTGGATCAAAACCAAGGTACCATCGGTACAGAGTAAGAAAATTTCTGCCACATACCCAAGGTCTTTTGAAGACAAGCTCCAGATCAGCCACTTTGAGAAAATGGAAACAGTACCAGTCTTTCATAAGACGGGAAATAACAAGAGTGTAGCCCACCAGTGGTTTCCACCTCTCGTCGAGCCAGGTTCTCATACCCGCATCATCCATAACAGGGAAATGCCACTTACCAATCAATGCAAGCTGTTGAAGGCTTTCAATACGTTCCGAGAGGATCGAACAATCAAGAGAAATAGCCGTAGGGGGAGCAATTGTTTTAACAGGAATCCTAGATTTGTGATGAACAACCTTACGGAGAGAATGAGACACCCCCTCACCAGCAGAAGGCCTGATAAACATATCGTCCAGGGTGGCATGCCAACCATCGGACGACTTGGACTTCACATGGGGCTTTTCCGCCAACAACGTAGCTTGAATCAGAGCCTCCGTGGCCGAGTCCGATCCACCCTCCATCTAATGAGACAAGACACGAGGACCAGAAAATCTACAACCAATTAAAGAAGGGATATGAAAGTACCGAGGTTGATGGGCACCCTGCCCGAAACAAGTAAATAACACCTGGAGAATAAGACTAAAAAAGGATCGGCAGGATCCAGAAAGTCCCAAAAAATCAGGAAGTACCGATCCTTGGAGACTCTAGATAACAGATAACGTCACGACAACTAAAGATCTGTCATCTAGTAGAGAACTGTATAAGGAAAGAGGGAATGATGACAAGAGAGTGCCATAAAAAATAAAGCAATGGAGAGAAAGACTTCAATGAGACTTGACATAATGGTAAGAAATGTCAGAAAGAGGACGAGGATAGGTCTAGACGTTAAGAGATGAAATTGAATAAAACCACATAAAACCTGAAAATCGGAATCCTGAAACCACCCACAACCAAAGTCGATGGCTGGAGCATGGAAAAACCAGAGTGGCCTATCCAGATGGGGAATCCTTGCAGTCAATGTAGCAACAATACAACGCAAAGATACACCACCAACGACCAAACCTAATTCGGATATCAGAGCAAGGTTTGTAGATTATGAAAGAACTCTTCAATTTTAGAAGGAAATCTCTGAGGACCATGCTGGAACAGGAAAATCAAAAGAAGACGAATGTCATCCAAACCCAGAGAAAAAAGCACTACATAGATAGCAGTACTTCCCTCACAAAAATAGATCAGCGATCATACCCCCATAATGCATAATGATGCAATGATCTGAGAGACCTCCAAATGATGGACAAGATATTACAGGAATATAAAAACTCCCTCATAAAAAGCTTGTACAGAAAACCACTGGGAAGCATAAAACCAGGAACGGGTACTCAAACCATTCCTCTAGCCAGTTGCATGTGAAGAAACATAGAGCTTCTTCTAGTCCAGAATGCATCTCCCTACCATATATGCTAGGAGGAGAGTCGTAAAGGCAATAATCAAAAAGTTCAAAATTCTAAAGACCATAATAATAAAGATTAACCATTCAGTGATAAGATTGCCCGTGGAAGATGACCCAGAAGAAATCATGGAAGACCATTGATAAGGCAGATAATCTTGAGGCAAGACAGATAAATAAACCCGATTTTGTGAATCTTAAAACAGATCCATATACATCCCAGATTGCAAATCTTTTAACAAAACCATAAAACTAGATAACTAAGAGAGGAAAACCAAGACCTCACCTAAAACCGGAGAGAGCGCCAACGCGTCGAAGGAAAGCCAGCCACCAACACAGAGAAAAACCATAACCCATAGAAAATCGAGCAAAACTCAGAAAGCACTAGCGAGATAGATAACAGAGATTGTATACGGAGCAAAAGAAACTGAAACCAGATGGAAAGACCAGAATATAACGAGGATAGCCTTGAAGCTTATGAGCTAGAGACGTGGCGACAAAGCAAAAGCATGCAGTGCATGTAGGTTAGCGGAAAGGCACGTCGCGATACCACCGAATGCGACAATGGAAATGTAAGGAATGCTTACCTGAGGCTGCGTGACCATCTAGAGAAACCTATGTCAGTCTGTGATTGGTAGAAAAGGGAATGGTCACACCTGGTTGGCTGCAATGGCGGCTCCTCCACTTCGCGTTCCGGCT
>APFE031205764.1:0-68251 GCA_000404065.3 Pinus taeda
ATTGACTATACTGAAACCTTCTCCCCTGTTGCCAAAATGAACTCTATCTGCCTTGTTCTTTCCCTTGCTTCCTCTTTCAAATGGGAAGTCCATTAGATGGATGTTAAATCTGCCTTCTTGCATGGGGACTTGCATGAAGTAATCTATATGGAACAACCTATTGACTTTATACAAAAAAACTCCAGCCTTGTATGTCGGCTTAAGAAATCCCTTTATGGTCTCAAGCAAGCTCCTCGGGCTTGGTATGCCAAAATGGGTAGCTTTCTTTTAGAATATGGCTTTTCTAGGTGTCATTCTGACAATACTGTCTACACCAAGAAAGTGGGCAAGTCTCTTCTCATTCTTGTTCTGTATGTTGATGATCTTATCCTCACTGGTAGTGATCCCAACCTTATCATCCATGTGAAGTCCAGCCTTAAAAAGAAGTTTGAAATGACAGACTTAGGACACTTACATTATTTTCTCGGTCTTCAAGTCTTGCAATCCAAGGAAGGTATTTTCCTCTCCCAATCCAAGTATGCCTGTGATCTTCTATGCCATTTTCACATGGAAGATTGTAAGCCAGCTCCTTCTCCCTTTCAGTCTGGAGTCAAACTTTCAGTCACTTGTAGTTCCCTTGAAGTTGATGCTACCTTATACCATCAACTTGTAGGAAAACTTTTGTATCTAACCCATACTCGTCCTGACCTTTCCTTTGTTGTTGGCCTTGTTGGTCAGTTTATGCAAACCCCACGGGAAAGTCATTGGAAAGTAGCTAAAAGAATACTTGGTTATGTTCGAGGTACACTTCAGTTTGGAATTCATTACAGTGCCGAAGCATCTCCTCTATTGGTTGGTTTCACTGATTCTAATTGGGCTGATGACCCTAATGATGGGAAGTCTACTGCCGGTTATGTGTTCACTCTTGGTTCAGGACCTATTAAATGGGCTTGCAAGAAACAAGGTTCCATTTCTCTTTCTTCAACAGAAGCAGAATATCGTGGTGCCATAGAAGCTAGTAAGGAAGCCTTGTGGCTTCGTTAGATCCTATCATAGTTTGGCTTTCAGAAGCAGCATTCGACTACACTTTGGTGTGATAATCAAAGTGCCATTCAACTATGCAAAGATCCAGTCTAGCATCAGCGTAGCAAACACATTGAACTACACATGCACTTCATCAGAAAGCTCATTGATGACCATGTTCTTGAAGTGCAATATTGTTCAAGAGATGATCAAGTTGCAGACATCTTTACAAACGCTCTCACAGAGGCGAAGTTTACTAAACTTCGATTTATGGTTGGAGTTCAGGAAGTTGTCACTAGGGGGGATAGGCTCTAGTGCCTCCTTCCTTCTCCTATTCTGTCATATTTGTAAATCCTTCAATCCTATCCCAAGTTGTTCTTAAGGGGGGATGTTAGGATATTCCGACACATAAGAATAGTTAAGTATAACTTGGTCTAGTATAGAGTTAGGTAAAGTGTGTTTCTTTACTATGTACATTTGTAACTTACAATCCGACGGTCACGATATGTAGTGATCCGACGGTTCATTCTCTCCTCGGTATTACCGACACTTGATCCGTGGCTTGACACCCGATTGGTCCATGAATTCTATTTAAAGCGCGTGGAGGGTCATTTGTAGGTTAACCGTGCATGAGAGAAGCTTATGTAAATTTTCATTCTTTTATTAATAAATTGCCTGAAGTGGCCGCGTTGGCTCAGGCTGTGGACTGTTTCCCTCTTTGATGGTTTTAACCACGTCAAAATACTGGTGTATTGATCTGTGATCTATTTGTGAGCGGTGTCCTTTTGGTGTTCTGTCTGAGTAACTTACCCTGTAAATTCCTACAATGGTGGTGGTGGACACACTAAGTAAATCATCTCACTTTTTGTTGGTGTAGTCTACGTTTGGTACCACACAGATTGAATAAATTTTCATGAAGGAAAATTTTCGACTTTATGTGATACCCAAAATGATAGTGTCTCGAAGGGACACCAAGTTTAGTTCCAACTTTTGCAAGGAATTGTTTGGCGGCATGGGTACTAAATTTAATTTCAGTATAGCATACCATCCTCAAACAGATGGGAAAACAAAAAGAACCAACCTGACTGTAGAATATATGCTTAGAATGTATGTTATGGATTGACCAACAAGATGGGAGGAATTTATACACTTGGTTGAGTTTGCTTACAATAATAGCTACTTATGAGCTCCAATATTGCAGCACAGATACTGCAACTCATATGGCTACCAACTTTACTTCATCAACCCGGGGTTCGTACAAACTTGGTGGTGACAGTGTTGTATACAGAGTAGATGCAATGGTCTAATCTTGTCACTTTTCAACTCGGGTGATGGACCACTAGAGTTTTTCAAACTAATTTTCTATTGACTAGAAGGAGTCTAGCTACCAAATAGAAAAGGGAAAACTATTCTTAATGCAAAAATGAAATGTTGCCTACTCTAGGAAATGAAAGTGTTGAATTGGAAAATTCTATAAAGTGACATGAAATCATCTAGCCAAGAATCTACCCATATTGCTTGCAAAAGAGACCTAACTTTACCTTACATCTAACATCTAGTTATCTGGACTAAATAAGAATGGAAATTATCCTAAAACTACTGCGATTGTAGCATGCATGTACTAACTAGAAATTGTATAAAAGACTTTTTTTATTTTCAATTTTATGAATGTAAACGATAATTTAACCAATTTGATCTTTGGGAGGGGAGACATGTTGGAGAAACAGGTCCAAAATGGTGTTGAGGGCATTGAAGCCAAGTGGGGGCCTAATCTAAGCTCAGATGATCATTTTTGCTCAATTTAGGCCTAAAATACGGTTCTACAGGGTTTCCTGTAGTACTAGAGGATGTCCTATTTCTACTATATGATGCCCTGTTTTACTACAGGAAACATGCTAAAATCTATAGAGAGGTAGGAAAGGTATAATGAAGTGTGGGAAAGGTGTATGATGGGGGAATAAGGCACATAGGAGGTGCACACTACCCAAGGCTCAGCCCAAGTCTTCAAGATGGTTGGACTTGCTCAAGGAAGATGTCCACTTTCCTACAAAACCGAAATTCGGATTAGGGTTTGGTGTACCTTGGAAGCGTAGGTGGAGAAGACTTGGATGAGGCTGGTGAGATGAGGTCTCCTTACATATCAGAAACTCCTGCAACAACATACATTCTCTTCTTCATTTATGCACAACTTCATTTATATATGGAAAAGATGAGTTGAACTTAGGAAACACAGAGTTATTAATGGCTAATGGCTAAGTCTATGAATGGAAGTGATTATAGACCATAGCAAACTCAAGAAACCAAAATGACAATTGCAGGTACATCTAAGGAATTGAGAAACATTAAACTATGCAACAAGAAATCCTAAGTTATGCAGTGATCAAACAATAAATATGTTTTTGGGTTGTGAGAATGGAACCCTCAAACCATGATCCCATAAGGGAGATGAGGCAGAGGCCACTACCACAATATTTTCTGACGTATTTACTTTCACTATTGTACCACTGATCTATCTATTCACAAATGGAAGAAGCTAAGTAATCATCCAAATACTTGCAGATTAAAAAAATAGAAATCACTTCAACAACTAACTATGAATGTAATGTAAGCATACATGTAAAAAAAGAGGAACCTCTACTACTAGGGTTGGGCCCTAACTCAAGAGCTTCAACCCTCTAAGTCAACTGAGTGCTGGATCAAGGGAATGCTTCTCATTCTTATCAAAAAGCCAAAAATACATAACAATGATCACTCACAATGTCTTAGCTCGAAAACCCCTGTTGGTTACAACAACAAAATTTGAATCCTAATGAGGCCCTAGGCCTTCTTATCTATACAACAGAAGCTACCAACAATTTCCTTAAAATTAGGGAGGCTTGGCTCCCAAACTCGAGATTAACCGATCTTCAACTATCACTCGCTTGGCTTCTAATGACCTCGGTGGGCTTGGCTACTTGTAACTCTGAGTTGATGAGGTCTAGTGGAGGAATATTTGAGTGATTGAGGAGTTAAGGAGGGCGATCCAATCTCCTAAAATACCTCTTGTTTGTCTACTTCGAGTTCTTGCACTTAAATTAGCCAAAAAATGCTCCAAATCCTGCAATTAATGCATATTAGGTCACATGACATAACATCTCATCTTTACCCTTCTCACTAAGAAAAATGAAATAAAATATGTAAAAAATGTGAGGAAAGTTGATTTCAATAAGCTAGAGAGCAACATTAAGGTCCACATAATTTACTCATTGATGAGCCTCATCATCACCCCCTTCTAAAAGTGTTTCTCATCCTCCGAGTAACTTAATCTCTGTCCATGTCTTTCATTGCTCTTGTGGCCTCTCTGACATCCCAGGTTTCTGTTGATGTAGTCTCCTCTTGTGGATAAATTCTTGCATGCTTCTCTATTTCTTCCCACTTCTTTCTTTCCTCTTCCTCCTTTCTTACTTCTAACATACCCAAGAGCAATGGTGGACTGAGTTTCAAACCAATCGATTTGATTTTGAGTCTATGTAGTTCCTTCTTATACAATGGGGTCTTAGTGCATCTCTCATTCTTTCAGGGGAATAATACTCCATGATCATTAGCCTATATGGTAGGCTGCCCCATCTCCTGATCCGAATGGAAAATGGCATCAACCCATGGTATTCATTCACCCATGTTATTCATCCACCCATGGTATCGTAAGTGGCATCCACCCATGGTATTGTAGGTGACATCCACCCATGGTACTCATTGACCCATGTTATTTTCCCATGGTATTGTGACATCCACCCATGGTATTCATTCACACATGGAATTGACCCATGGTATTGTGACATCCACCCATGGAATTGACCTGTGGTATTGTAACTGAAAAATATTATAAGTAACAAGTCAAATTTTGTAAAAGCTACATTGTGTTCTTCTGGCAATTAAATTTTTCAGATCTTGGGGGCCTCCCCTCAAGATCCAAAAAATTGAATTTCCAAAAGAAAAAGAGGAGAATGCCCAATAAACAAAACCACAAAGATTTTTTTATTAAAATAGAGAATAACTATAAAAGCTACATTGTGGTAGACAAAACTGTCCTTTTACAAAATGCGACTTGCTACTTATAGTATTTTTGAGTTACAATACCGCGGTTCAATTCCATGGGTGAATGTCACAATATCATGGGTCAATTCCATGGGTTAATGAATACCATGTGTGGATATCACAATACCATGGGAAAATACCATGGGTGGATGTCACTTACAATACCATGGGTGGATGCCACTTACAATACCATGGATAAATTCCATAGGTGGATGAATAACATGGGTGGATGAATACCATGGATTGATGCCATTTTCTATTCGGATCATTGTCCTTTTACAAAATGCGACTTGTTACTTATAGTATTTTTCAGTTAGAATACCACAGGTCAATTCCATGGGTGAATGAATACCATGGGTGGATGTCACAATACCACGGGTCAATTCCATGGGTGGATGTCATAATACCATGGGAAAATACCATGGGTCAATGAATACCATGGGTGGATGTCACTTACAATACCATGGGTGGATAAATACCATGGGTGGATGCCACTGACAATACCATGGGTAAATTCCATGGGTGGATGAATAACATGGGTGGATGAATACCATGGTTTGATGCCATTTTCCATTCGGATCAATGTAGGAGCTCAAAGGTCTCACAGGAATTTGAAAAGTCACATGGGAGCTCAAGAGTCATGAGGGAAGCTCAAGAGTCACCTCATTTGTTATATATACAACCTCATAGCTTAAAGAAATGACTTTTCACCTTGTCTTCTCAAGCTAAGCATATGAGAGAAGATTAGTTGTTTGAGAAGAAAGTAGTGGCTGAACGTTCCACCAATGAAACTAGTGTTGTATTATTATAATGGTGTATCTTGGGTCTTTCACTTTATAATTTGAAGCTCTCTTGGAGCTGGCGCACTTTCATGCATATGTCATGAATGATTGTAAGACTATTTTTTCATTGTTTGTGGTGTATGTGTATGTTTCTACATGCTAATGAAAATGAACTATTTTGTTGGCTTTGGTATGCATATTTGAATTATGCGTTCTTTTTTTCATGATCATCATTTCTTTGTGAACTATTTTGTAAGATAACTAAAAATTCTTTTAGATATATGTGTGTCTCTTTGTTAAGTTATGGTATTTTCTATGCTTATAATAGTTTACTTCTTTTTCTTATTATATTCCACATATTAGCAATTACATGTATATAAATTAAAGTGTAGATAGAACATTAAACGATCGACAGAAAACAAGCCAAGACAAGAGACACAAGATGTGGTGGATAGCCAGGGACAAACCCCACAATGTGTGGGGAAACCCTTTGATCAAATATTCTTTTATCTTCAATAATTCAACAGAGAGAAATAGTACAATAAATCTTATTTACATCAGCAATAGAAAACCCTAGATCAGCAGCATCAACATTAGCGGCTTTATCATCAAAACTAGGGCAGTTGATATCTCACAAACCAATCGTCGGATCAGCTTGATTCCACCACCAAAAGTTGCAGCCTTCAGAGGAGGTTTAGATGAACCTACAACATAGTTCATAAGAGGATGTTAGATGTTCCATGTTGGTCAAAGTTTGGATCTACAGTTGCAGCTTCAGTTCCAGTAGTTTCCTTCAAACTAGGGCAGTCGATATCTTCAAAACGACCGTTAGATCAACTTGATTCCACCACCAAAAGTTGCAACCTTCAGAGGAGGTTCATATGAACCTACAACATCGTTCAGAACAGGAGGTTAGATGGTCCACACTAGTCAAATTTTGGATCTGCATTTGCAGCTTCAGTTTCAGCAGTTTCCTTCAAACTAGGGCAGTCGATATCTTGCAATCCGACCATCAGATCAACTTGATTCCACCACAAAAAGTTGCAGCCTTCAGAGGAGGTTCAGATGAACCTACAACATAGTTCATAAAAGGAGGTTAGATGGTCCACACTGGTCAATGTTTGGATCTGCAGTTGCAGCTTCAGTTTCAACAGCTTTCGGCTTCACATGTGTGAGAGAGACCCTTTGTTGCACAGTAGAGAAGAGACTCTTTTCTGCGCAGTAGAGAGAGAGAGAGAGATGTGATGAGATGAGTGAGTGCAAATGAGGAAAATTCCTCCTGTATTTATACACAACAATTGATGTTTGAATAGATATGTCTATTGGGCTTCTGAGCCTACATGAGTTGTAGGTCGACTTGATAATAATTCCATAATCAAAATAAATTCATATCTCCATGAATACTTATCGGAATCGGATGATATTTAAATCAATCCTACAACTCGCGATGAGAGGAATATAATGAACATATTATCAGCCATGAATAAAATGACCCACATGAAGTTTGGCCCTAGTTGCCAATTTTAACACTCTTTATCACGATAACACTATAATTATTCTCTTAAAGACTCACTTTCTCTTCCCATTCGTGAAAGAACCTTGAAACACTTTACATTTGAATACATCACAAGCCTAACATACTTGTTCCTCTCGAAAGTATATGTGCTCTATCTTGTGTTGATTATTGTAGCCAAGGAAAATCATTAAGGATATGATAGTCAAGTCTATTTCCCGAATGGGGCTCTTGCTCCAAATGGTGTGAGGTCTAATTGGGACAATATCAAGAAGAACCCCTGAATTGTTGGTGGAATCAAACACCGTCAACATATAGGTACATTCCTTATGCTTTTATATGAATTTATATGAACATATTTTAACCCTTCCTTGAACCAGTTGGTATATACTACCATGATGATATTTTGAAGAAAAAACTAGATTATGAGGACATCACATTTAGATGTCACCATTGTCAAGAATATGGAA
This sequence comes from Pinus taeda, assembly GCA_000404065.3. Classification (NCBI taxonomy): domain Eukaryota; kingdom Viridiplantae; phylum Streptophyta; class Pinopsida; order Pinales; family Pinaceae; genus Pinus; species Pinus taeda. The sequence continues at coordinate 7,842 of APFE031205764.1, forward strand.
ATATTTATAGGAATTTCCCTCTTCTTTCCATAGCCACTACACCTAATTTGGTGGAAAGCAAGGACCCCAAGGGATTCACTAAGCCTATCATCTATCGTTGAAGCTCCCTTACCCCCCCTTCGCCTCCATACATTGGAAAGATACCTAATGCCATAAATGGCTTTAACCATTGATAGGAACACCTTTTGACCATGATCACGTAGATATAGTAATGAAGGATTTGCTCAATTCCTTGGAAGTTGAATTTAAAACAAGAACTATCCATAATATCCCTAAAGAGATCTTGGAACTAGTTCTTCAAGAAATCCTTATGCTAGATATGAAGGATGACAAGAATAAATAAGAGTCCAAAGAATTGGACCTTTATTCCCTAGATATACTATGTATTGTAAAATCTTGGAAGGGAAATGATCCTATTTGCATCGTTGAACGCCAAGTCAAATTATAACCAATTATTTCCTCAAATCACATGGACAAGAGTAGAGAGAAATCTTGGAAATATCTAGCACTAACCCAACTCAACCATTCAAAGATTCCCCCGAGCCACATAAATAAGAAGAAAAAAAACATATAAAGAGAAACCATAAAATCTTAGAACGCAAAATCAAGTTAACATCTGAAGGTTATCCCCCTAATTATCCCCACTTGCAACAATGAAAGTTATCTCTTAGAACATTAGGGGTTGTAACTATGAAGGTAAGAAATGTCCCATCAATGCTAAATGGAGATCAAAAAATCCAATTTTTTTAATGGTTCAAGAAACAAAAACTTTGAGTGAATCAATAGAGATGATTACCTCCAAATAGAGTAGAGGTTTCTAATCAATGATAACATATACTAAGGGGCAAGTGGGTAGACTTTCCATCTTTTGGAGCTATCAAAAGGTCTTAGTCATATAAATTTATATGAAATATAGGGTCTTAATAGTTAAATTCTAGCTTATTGGGTCAAAGGATATATGTTACTTTTCTAATGCTAATGGACCCACACTACCCTGAGATAAAGCATTATTCTTAAACTATATCCATTGGCTCAAGTCATTATTCGTGGAGGCTCCTTGGGTACTATATGGTAACTTCAATCTAATCAAATCCATTGTGCTTCACAATAGATTGCATCTTGAATAGATTACTTCCTAATTTTATAGGACACAATGTAAAGCGATATTTTCATGGAAGGTTTAGTTCTGCTGAGGCATGGCTTCGACTAAGGACCCACTAGAGGAAATTTTGGCCTAAAAGTGCCCATGAAATGTTCATGTAATTTCCATGTGATAATATGTAAACCAATCAAAATCATTTAAATTTAAAGAGAGGTACATGTTCTAAATAATTTTAAATTATTTAATGTGGGTATCCGTGAAATATTTTATTGTTAATTTAGGTATAGGTGAAATATTTTATTATTGATTTGGATATTCATGAAATATTTCATTAATGTTGATTACCTAACTTACCCATATGAATTAGAATATCGAAAAAGTTATTAATGCAATGTAAATGTTGATATTAGTCAAAATAAATAATAATAAAAAAATGCATGTACATTTGACATTAATAACCATGCCCCAAAAAAACCACTATTAAATTAAATATGTTATATATATATATATATATATATATATATATATATAATTAACTATAAAATATAAACATAGACACTCACAGTTAAATATAAAAGACTTAAATAGTTAAAAATAATACATGATTATAGTTAAATATAAATTACTTAAATATTTGAAAGTAAAATATAGTTATAGCTAATATAAAATAATTAAATAATTAAAAATTGCAATTCGAGAAAGGACAAATTACTCGATTCCAGCCAAAATATAAAATCTATAGTTAAATATAAAATAGCTAAAAAACATATCCCAAAAAGGACAAATTATTGAATTTCGACGAAAAATATAGAATATATAGTTAAATATAAAATAGTTAAATACAATTAAATATAAAATAAGCAAAAAACGTATTCTAGAAAAGAGAAATTATCAGATTCCTGCCAAAAAATATTTTCTAGGTGAAATTGTGGCTTCAATCACAATGTCATTAAAAAACACCAGTGATACATCTTTGTAGTTGTCATTCTCTATTGATAACCCTTGTTTCCTCAAGATACTTATTAAATTTGAACATCCCTAGACCTAATAGGGTAAGTTAAATGTATGGCTCACCTTATTTCCTAGAAGTTTATTGCAAGATTTTAAGAGAAGTTGCTTTGGAATCATTTTGAAACTATAATAGCCAATTGATCTCTTTCCATGGACCAAATGCATATGGGATCCATGTTGATTCCATGATAATATTCAAAGGGGGGCGATGAATCAATATTATACAATTTTTAACAATGTTTAAGATATTTAAGTTATATTTGATAAACCACATAGAAATCATACATCAAATAATACACATAGATTAGGAGACACAAATATTTATGTGGAAACCCATATGGGAGAAAACCACAAAACAATTTCTTCTTTATATATGAATGTAGCTACCAACCTACTATTACATCAATTTACTGGCACCAGCGAGAAGGAGACATCCATCCCCCAAGATTTATAGGCACCAACCTGGAGGAGACACTAATCCCCTAATTTACATGCACAAACCTGAAGAAGGCATTGATCCCATGATTTATAGGCACCAACCTCGAGGAGATTCCAATCACCTAATTTGCAAGCACCAAACTAAATGAGACATTGATCCCCTAATTTATAGGCACAAACCTGAAGAAGACTTCGATCCCATAATTTATAGGCACCAACTTGATATGCCTATCAAATCCCTCTTTCATAACATTTTCAAACTATTATCCACAAGCATTTGAATTAAACTTGCTCATACAAACTTCTTGGTTTTTCTAATCCTCTCTTTATCATCTCTTCTTCTCTTATCTCAGCTTGATGTTCAACTGCATCTCAGATCTATTATGGTCTTTGCTTCTACACAATCTTGCACACAGTACTAACTCTAATCTCTTGGATGCTACACTTTGTTCTCGTTCTTCACAACTAAGAATCCAAACAACATTTTATATTTCAAACCACATCACACTTATAGACTTCACAACCTTTATCCACACTTAGATTGAACAACTTCCTTGTCCAAGTCACACATCTTCTTTATACTTTATCCTCATAATTCTTTCGCATTCAACTCAAGAGAGTTCATATTTCTCGGTTCTTCTTCAATGTGTTTGATCACACACTTTCAACTTCTTCACACCCAATCAAACCTCTCTTACTTAAGATATTAATCCAATATACCTGGTCAAATCCAACATGCCATGGGGATCCAATCTGGATGATTGCATTAATTTTCTATTCCATGATTCCTTAGCCCTCAGGCCTAAACCCTTGATCACTTGTGACCATGTTTAAAATTGTTTCAACAAATCTAGGATCAGAGTCAATTGATTCTAACTCCAGGGCCTCAACTATGACCGTATATTGGGATCATAATTTTGAAAATTTTATCAGATATCGAGTAGATCAAGTTCCCTCCTTGCTTGTTACATGCCAATATGGTAATACAACAAGATCAAAGTCCCAAGACCTAATATTGCATTAAGCCCTTAAGTGCTAATCAACTCCCATGTGGCCTTGTTTCATGACCATTTTTTGACCAATTCATTGGATATCAGGTAGATCGGGCTCATTGCCCACTTTCTACACGTTGATATGCCAATGAACAAAGCTTCCTAGACCAAGTTTCTTATTGCTTGTCCAAAGCATTTGTCAAAACCTTGATGGGTGGAATCATTACCTTTCTACACTATATTGGAAGATACACTGTAATTGACAATCATTTTCTCGTTACTTTGGGACTTTCCCTCTAGGTTGATTCATTGTTGTTTCCATTCTACTACAATGTTCCAATAGCCCACAGAATAATATGGGACACACAATCCCCACATCATCTAACACATCACCTGCCACATCATCCACTGCAACCAATCAAGACTTGCCATGTATCCAAGTGCTAATGTGTTCTTGCCATGTGTCACCTACCAAATGTCCATTTGACTAGCCAAAAACGCCAAACATGCTTGCCACGTGTCATCACTTGTAGCGAGGTCCATCAAAATGGACCTCCTAAGAAAAATGTACAACCAATATGAATTTTATAAGAACCAATAAAGTTCAAGATGATGATGTCAACCATGGGGGATGATTCACCATTTTTAGAGTGAAAAAGTAAAAAGATTAAAAAATAATAAAATAATAAAACTACCTTTTCAACTTGTATTTTCAACTTATCTCCTTAAGGTTTTACGCCAATTTTGAGCAGGAGTACTTGTCGGATGCAAAATTTAGTTCCTCATCCAAGGAGTACCCATGTTACATACTTTTGATGAACCTTGCTACATGAAAAATGAAAAATAATTGAAAAATGTTATTGCAATCACGTTCTTCATGTGTTTCTCATTTTTTGTGTAGTAGGGTCCATCAAAAGTATGCAACATGAGTACTCCTTGGATGAGGAATCAATTTCTTCATCCAACGAGTGTTGCCGCTCAAAATTTGAGTAAACCCATAGGGAGATAAGTTGAAAATACGAATAGAAAAAATAGTTTTTTATTTTTTGCCTCTAAAATTTGATTATGTAATCTAATCTTATTTTATTATTTCCACTATTATTTTATAATTTCCTTAGGAGGCCCATTTTAGGCCTCAAAATTCCCCTAATGTCACTTCCACCTGTCCTTTTGCCATGTATCTTGCCATGTCACCTAGCTTGTTTTGCTCTCTCCTTGTCCAGAGCAATGGAACATACTCTTACCTCCGCACAAGATTTTCCATTGCACAAGATTTTAACTTCGAGACACCATTACCTCCACGTGAACCTTTTCTTCTGCACAACCTTGGATTACACACACCATTTATTACTTAGTCTATTTTTCCCCACATATCTCCATATCATATCGAGAATTTAGCACATCTTTTTTTCTTTTAACGATGCCAATACTCCTCAAGTTCAAAAGGCTCTTATCCCTTATGATTTGGCATGTTGGCCCACTATGACCAAGAGCAATCATTGGGGCTACCTCCTTCTCGGCCTTCTTAACCTTTATGGCTTCCTCTGCCTCCTCAACCTTTGGCCTTCTCTACCTTCGTGGCTTGCCTTCCTTGCACTTGAATTGCTTGCTCGACCAACCTATTTGGCGTTCTACTACATGATCGACATGCGTTTGAACTGCTTACTTAACCAACCTATTCGACCTTTGTTTCGTGATCTATTATTCTGCTTTATCTTCTATCACCTCTTCTATTTAATATTTTGTTCCTCCTTTGACATTATTGACATTACTAGAGTTGACATCAATGAAAACATGTGTGCAACAATGGTTCATGACTTTCACATCAATGACAACGTGTGTGTAACAATGCTTCGTGACTTTGACATCAATGAAAACACAAATTGTTCAATAGTCTACTCTATCTTGCTAATGGCTTGTTGCAATAATTTAAAGCCTTATTCACTCTAATATTTTTGAAGTTGTCATAGGCAATAGACTATTCATTCGCAACTAAATTTGTTATGGCAGATGAAATCATGCAAGAGTAAATTTTGGGTTCTTCAATGTGTGCTCTATTAAGTTGTTTGGTGGGAGATGCCTATTTGAACTTAATTTTACATTTCTAAAGAATGCCACAATATCATATTACATTCTCATGTCATTGAAACTTGAAATATTATTACTATGAGGTCTTTACAAAGGTCATACCATTGTTTCTGGTTTTTAATTTTAGGTTTTAATCTATTCAAATTATGAATCTCAAATATTTTCACGCAAGAAGGAGCCCTACAGTCTTGTATGGTGTCTCGGAAAACAATGTTTCTCTTAGCCATATAAACAAAGAATATGTTTTGTTAGGTTTCCGCAAGTCAGTGTTTCTCTTAAGCTAGTTGTATTATATACCAAAAGGCATACAAACTCAATAAACATTTAGAAGGTCCACTCACCATATATGCTAACTTTATTTTTGTAAATTTTGTTCTAGCATTCAACCTTTCCAAGAAATAGTTCATTGTTTTTGTTAGTGAAAGTAAGTTCAAATTGTTTTATTCTAATTGAATGCTTTCTAAATTTTCCAAGAGAGCTTTTGCAACTACATTTGAAGTGTAGTTTGTTAGAATTTCTTATGTTGATTTATAAAGCTTATAAATCTCTATTATATTTCCATCATAACTGTGAGAGGGAAAATAAGAACTATTTGAGAAAGGAACGACCAAGTCTTTTATTGTCTTTCAACAGTTAATGAGTAATAATACCCCAACTACTTTAGGAAAACTCTCATGGATGCAACTTGGTGTCAAAAAGATGGAAATGATTTTTATGTTATCTCCACAATCTATCAATAACCATAAATAAAATTACATAGAAATCTTATTAGTTTTTGAAATAATTTGTCAAAATCATGATGGGTGGAATCATTACCTTTCTATACTAGCTTGGTAGACACACTGTAATTGACAATTATTTTCTCATTACTTTGGGACTTTTCCCCTCGGATTGATTCACTGTTGTTTACATTCTAGCACTACAATTTTCCAATAGCTCACGACATGATATGGGACCCACAATCCCCACAACATCTGACACATCACCTACCACATCATCCACTACAACCAATCAAGACTTGCCATTTGTCCAAGTGCTAATGTGTTCTTGTCATGTGGCAACAACCAATTATCCATTTAGCTAGCCAAAAATGCCAAACATGCCTGCCACATGTCATCACTTGTTGTTGCCATGTCACTGCCACCTGTCCTTTTTCTATGTGTCTTGTCATGTCACCTAGCTTGTTTTGGTCCCTCCTTGTCGAGAGTGGTGGAACATACTCTTACCTCCGCACAGGATTTTCCATTGGACAAGCTTTAACTTCCACACACCATTACCTCCACATGAACCTTTTCTTCTGCACAACCTTGGATTCCACATACCATTTATTACTTAGTCTACTTTTCCCCACATATCTCCATATCATATCAGGAATTTGGTGCATATTTTTCTCTTTTAACAATGCCAATACTCCCGAAGTCCAAAAGGGTCTTAGCTATTGGGAGTTGGCCTGTTGGACCTCTGTGACCAAGAGCGATCATTGCGGCTACCTCCTTCTCATCCTTCTTATCCTTTCTGGCTTCCTTTGCCTCCTCAACCTTTGGCCTTCTCTGCCTTCTTGGCTTGCCTTCCTTTCACTTGAATTGCTTGCTCGACCAACCTATTTGGCCTTCTATTGCGTGATCGACATGCACTTGAACTACTTTCTTAGCCAAACTATTCGACCTTTGTTGCCCAGTCTATTGTTCTACTTGATCCTTTGTTGCCTCTTCTATTTAATTCGTTGTTTTGCCTTAGACATTAGTGGCACTACTACAATTGACATCAATGACAACATGTGTGCAACAATGATTCATGACTCTCACATCAATGAAAACATGTGTGCAACAATTCTTCGTGACTTTGACATCAATGAAAACACAAATGTTCAATAGTCTACTCTGTTTTGCTAGTAGTTTGTTGCAAGAATTTCAAGAGTATTCACTTTGTAATATTTTTGAAGTTGTCGTAGGCAATAGACTATTCATTCACAACTAACTTTGTTATGGCAGATGAAAGCATGCAAGAGTAAATTTTGGATTCTTTAATGTGTACTCTATTAAGTTGTTTGGCGGGAGATGCATATTTGAACTTAATTTTCCATTTCTAAAGAATATCATATTGCATTCTTATGTCATTGAAACTTGAAAGATTATTACTATGAGGTATTCACAAAGGTCATATTGTTGTTTGAGTTTTGTAGTTTTAGGTTTTAATATGTTCAAATTATGAATCTAAATTATGTGCACGCAAGGAACCCTATAATCTTGTATGATGTCTCGGAAAACAATGTTTCTCTTAGGCATATAAACAAAGAATATGTTTTGTTAGGTTTCCTCAAGTGAGGCTTTCTCTTAAGCGAGTTGTATTATATACCAAAAGACATACAACTGCAATAAACGTTTAGAAGGTCCATTGACCATGTATGGTAACTTTATTTTGGTAAATTTAGTTATAGCATTTTCCTTTCTGAGCAATAGGGCATTTTTTTTGTTAGTGACAATAAGTTCAAATTGTTTATTCTAAATGAATGCTTTTCAAATTTTCCAAGAGAGCTTTTACAACTACAGTTTAAGTGTAGTTTGTTAGAATTTCTTATGTTGATTTATAAATCTTATAAATCTCTATTATATTGCCATCCTAATTGTGAGAGGGAAAATAAGAACTATTTGAAAATGGTACGACCAAGTCTTTTATTGTCTTTCCACAGTCAATGAGTAATAATACCCCAACTGCTTTGGGAAAACTCTGATGTATGCAACTTGGTGTCAAAAAGATGGAAATGATTTTTATGTTATCTCCACAATCTATCAATAACCGGAAATAAAATGACATAGAAATCTTATAAGTTTTCGAAAGAATTAGTCATGCCGACTTCTACCACTCTTATGCATGAAGACTTGTATTATTAATTAATAATTTTTTAAGCAGGTTGCTTGTGGATAATTTGGTTTGGGAGCCTTGGTTGCAACTTTTGACATCTATCTCTTCATTGAGGATCACCTTTCGAGGAATTGCTAAATATTAGAGCCATCGTGACACATGTGGTAGATTTATGCCTTCATATTTGAGGGATGGTAGCACATGTGGTATATTTCTGCCTTTGGGAGCCCTTATTTGCAAGGTGACATTCAGAGACATTGTCACATCATGAATAAATATTTTGGAGATTTTGAGTAACACCTTAGTATTTGATGCCACCTATTCATGGGGAGATTTATGAGTTCAACTATGTAGTAAAAGCAGAAAAAACATTACATGCTTAATATGTCACTTCATATGAATTTTGTAGAAGATGATGCATTTTCTTTTTCATGGATGCATTTCTAACATTTAAAATATATCCACTACAAACATCTAAGATATGAAATATTTGTGAGGATTTATAATTTTTTTCTCAAAAACATTGGTTGATTCTTGTTATCTCAGTATGGTCAAATTTGACTAATGAGCATAAACCTCAATTAGTCAATATTAATTCTATATGTTGATTAATCATCATTTACAAGTAGAAGAAAATGCATGAGAATTCATGATAAAACAAGAAAAACCTTTAAATGTAGAAATTAATGTCAGAATTTGACCCCAAATATGGTAGTGGGATATAAAGAGTGAATTCTAAAGCATAAGTTAAGGCTCAATGTGATTCTCTATGAAATGGCCACCTTTACTAGTAGCTTAGGTTTTGTTTTTTCATTTCACTTTTGTTTTTCAAAAGATAGTTATACTTTCATGGAGTTCATGTATGTATAGTGAATTTGACTACATTGACACATAAGTTTAAATTATTATTTCATTTTCTAGATATCATTGTGGATGTAGTTGTTTTTCCCAAAAGTGAAGTAGCATGATAGACTGCCACAATTTGCTTCATAAGATTGTTATAACTATTGTATTTTAATTTACATTTTGTTCAATGTTTGTAAAAGGGACATACACCTAAAACTCTACATACATTATTTGATATTATAAGAAATTATTACTCATTACTTGTGAGTGAATTGGGAGATCAACCTCCTGATGGCTAGAACTTGACCTTGAAGGCTTCTTAGTTGTCTAAGGTTTGTCATAATTTGGCTGTCCATATTTCTAGATAATCTTAAACAAAATACAAGTTAAGGCTTGAAAAGTTATGAGACCACCAGAAATTGGGGCCAAGATCCTAGACTCCAATTGGACACCTATCCTTTCAGCCTTACTATGACTGGTCAAGTCACTAGAGCCTTGAACTAGGGTGGACAACATGACAAACCACCATCTCAAGCACTCTAACTAAAAATTGTTAACAATTTTAAGTCTTATTTTAACACCAGAATATTATTTTGTAACAAAATAAATATTTATTCTCAAACCAATTCATTATAAATAATAATAATATAATTTTAAAATCACATCCCAAATAATAATAATAATTTAATTTAGAATAATAAATTAGAATTTAATTTATAATAATAAATTAATTCTAAAATTAGAATCCAACAAAACACTACATTAAACCAACTTGAAACCCAATAACATCAAACCAGCAAAACACGAAATTGAAATCCAATAACATCGAACCAGCCAAACACCCCCATAACATAGAACCAGACCAAATACCATATTGAAACGGCAGGGATGGTGGTGCCTCTCACCACACAATACCTCACATGGTATATGGTGGCGTCGGTTTACAAAAATATATCCTTCCAACCGACGAGGTGGAAGCAACATACATTATTTAATGCAGCTTTTACTTGGCCATTACTCAAATCTTAGGATTCTCTCACCCACTTTGCAGAAGAGATTTATACTGTTGTCATTCTTGATTGGACTATGGTCGAGTAATTGTCGTGATATTGATTGACTGCGATTCTGGGGTTTCGCTCTACTACAGTAGAGTCATTGTCGTGATCTTGATCGACTGCGATTCTGGGGTTTCGTTGTACTACAGTAGCGATCGCTGGGATGGACCAAAAGACGAGAGTGGAGGTGCATAGAGATGGTGTTTGGACAGAGGCAGTGATTGTCGTTGCATATGGTCGTGGGCGAGGGCGTCATTACAAGGTACGCTACGACCGCCACCCTGACAGCGACGCACAGCGATTGACACAAGAAGAAGATGTTCCCTATACCCGAGTTAGACCCATTCCCCTCAGGCACCCAACAATTACAATTACAATTACTCCATCCGAGACGCAGTTGAAGTTTCTGACAAAGGCTCTTGGTGGCAGGGCATCATCACCCAAGCTATGCGCACCAATTCTGAGTTTTTCCTTGTATATTTTTCTCACAATCATATACAGAAAAGGTATCATTACTCCAGATTAAGACCAGCTCAAGAATGGCTAAAAGGAAAATGGTACCCGCTACCATCACAGGTAACATATTTACTGTATTTTTATTATGTTTTTGGGTCTTAATGTACAATTTTTGTTATTTGGTTACTGCTATATTGGAGATCATTACCAATACAGTTAAGGCCTTCCATAAACATCTGTAAGCATCTGCAGATGTGAATTAAGAGCTTTTTTGAAAAAATTTATTATGCATTGAGTACATGCAGTTGCATAAAATTCAGCCTCGGCTTTCAAAAGCTCAAATTCATAGTTAAAATAGCATGCATTCATTTTCCAGGGTTTGCAGATAATTTTGAAATCCTTAATGTAAAGGTACCTTTTCTTTTTAGTTGATCTAAAACATTAATAGAAAACATATGCAGACCATTCTTCTTGTACATTATATGCAGACCATTCTTCTTGTACATTATATGCAGACCATTCTTCTTGTACATTAGGTCTTATTATTATCCATCTAAATAAATACATAGGTAGACATCTAACAGAGAGTTAGACATATTTGCTATATTGTCAACCCTTGTATATTTAACATATGCATTGCTTCCAACATTGCCAATTAGGATTGGTTGTGCTGACTTAAATTATCAGTGTTTTCTATTTCTAGTTGAGCTGGGACTCCGCGAGATTATAAATACAAGTAGTCCATTATTTTTGTAGATTAGGCTCTATTTTAATCCATCCACACAGATGGGCAGCTAATTGATAAATAGGGTTGTTTTTGCTTACAACATTGTAGATTGTTGTATACTTGACATAGGCATTGCTCTCAACATGTCCAAGTAGGATTGACTGTAGTTTCTTAAATTATAATTTCTTTTTATTTGGAAATAGGGCTTTAGAATATGGCATAGATCTAATTGTACATTCTCCCTGTAGATTAGTTTTTTCTTCCAAACTCTAATCCTCTACACGGATGAACTATGAAGATCTTAAACAAGTAGGATTGCTTATACTTATTATATTGCAAATTTTTGTATAACTAAGAAAGGCATTTCTCATTGCATTGCCATGGAAGTATTACCAAATTATGTGGCATAGAGAAGATGAAAAGTTAAATTGAGCCCTTTTTTACCCATTAAACTACTTTGCTTAGTTTTCCTAATTCTGTGGAAAATTTCATTGATAATTTGTATGAGTGAGTTATTTAATTTGTTTAGTGCAGTTGGAGATTCTGTGAGTAGTTGAGTAATGAAATGGCTGATCTATTATTTTCCCTTTTTTGTAGCAAACAAACAATATCATATATGAAGGAAAATATGCCATGGCTGCAAATAGTGAGACAACTTCGATAGTATCATCTCCCTGGGATATGCAAACTAACGCACAATCTCAAAGGAAGTTTGAAGAAAAAGTAAAAATGCAGAGAAGGAATCATGATTGGAAAGAAAACAGGGTAACATTAGACGTTGAAGAATGTTCTTTTCAAGCAAGTAGAGATAGAGATTCAGGAAGGCCCAAGACTTTCAATCACGCAAATGCACAATTGAAGAATGATGTAGCCCTATCTAGGAAGAAGAGAAATGATGCGGAACAAAATCAGAAAGGAAATTCACTTGCTCCACATTCGATAGGTGTGAAAAGAGTGTATGTTTATGATGATAGAAAGGATGGAAAGTATAGAGGCATTAAAGCTACACCAGGTAATGATGCCAAAAGATTTAAAGATACAGAGTCAACAGAATCCATAGATCAAAACTTAAAACACACAGAGACTCCTGCTGAAAGATGTGCAGGGAGTGAAATACTTGGTTCTCCTAGAACTGAGCTTGACAACAAAGCTCAGAGGAATAATCCGTTGAACATGGTGGCAGAGCAAAGACTAGAAACGCATGATGAAGAGTTACTGGCATATCATTCTGTGTTAGAGGCCTTTTATGCTCAGTCTCAGGTTCACTTATCCTGGGAACGTCATGATTTCTTGACCAGTCTCCGTCTTGCATTGCATATTACTACCGATGAGCACAGTGACAAGTTGAAAAGGCTGATTTCTCAGTTCTAATTTCTGATGTTTACATCTTGTAAAAATGTATTTTATGCAAGCCAACATATTATTATTATGGTTTTCATCAAAACACTCACCCTATTGAACTATTGTTCAATGCTAAAACTCTGTAAAATGATATTGATTTGATCTCTAATGCTCTTGCAGGGCACTGCTGTACAGGAATTTATTTCCGGTGAACATTATCTCACACATAGTAATTGAAATCTGGATTTGATCTTATTTGACAAAACTGATGCTTACCCAGTGTAGCCTCAGCGATGTAACTATGAAAAGATTATCAGGGCTTTGGTGAAAATATTTTCCCAATTGAACCATATTTCAATACGAAAATTGAGGTCAGTTCTATCGAAATGGTCTTCAAAGTTCATGGAGGGCACAAATGTATTGAGATTCACATGAATGTTAGTTCTTATATTGTATTTTTAAATTTGTGCTTATATTCTTTGCTGCTTCCATGGAAAAGAAAATAAATGAGTGATATAACATTTCACTTCTTCTATGACGCTAAAAGGGTTGAAGATGAAAAACAGGTTCTCTTTCATTGTCTAACTTATACTCAGATTAGATCTAATTTTCAATATATTTGTGTCACTACTAACCCTCTTGACCTTTTAACTCAACAAAACTATGCTGATATTGGAACTTTTCTCCTAATGCTTTTCAAGCATAGAAATAAAATCCTAAAGAATTATGAATAATTTCTAACCTTCAATAAGCCCAAAACTGTGAATAAGGCTGGAACTGGAAAAATATGGGTCCAAAAAATACTTGAATATTCATGTGCATCCAGATGAATCCAAACCATTATACACAAATATGCAAAGTTTCTCATATATAGAGCAAGGGTGCATATAACCAAAATAGCATTGAGTGCAATCTATCTTTGAACCAAAATTACATCAACAAAGAGGCTCTATGTAATGTCCCTTCTCAATAAATTTCTGCTAGAAGAGATCAACCATTTTTTCCATTTTGGAGCTAACACATTTTTGGGGTACCAACTTAGGGAAAGTGGTTCAAATATTAAAGTTCGTGGAATGTGGGTCCACCCCTCATGGAATATGCACCTCTTGGGAAAAAAATAGATTTTGTGAAGGGAGGTCGAATTATTTGGAGGGACCCACAAGGAAAAGTAAGGCAGCAATTATAAATAGAAGGTTGGGGGCAGCAATTGCCACCTTTTGATAATTTGACATTTACACATTGTTGCTCAAGTTGTTTAGCTGTGTCACAAGTGTTGTTTAGCAGAGAGTTCTCCAAGGGGAGAACTCACCCTTCTTGCGGTGGACTTCAAGTGCCATCCTAGGGAGGTAAATTTGTTACTACATTTGAAGAGAGGCTTGTGGAATTTTGGGAGGACCTTTCGGCCATTACCCTTAGCTAATTCGTGCTCGAGGGAGGATGTACTAGAGGATCTCATGCCACTTATTTCAACTATTTTCCAAGGGTTCTTTGTTGGGAGAAATGTAGAAAAGTTGCTGGAGGGGAATTTCGGGGTTGGAGATTGTTGCCTTTGAGAGGGACTAATTTCTCTTTCTAGGGCCTACTTAGAAGGGACATTGGACAAATTTGTGTGGTGTCGCACTTAGCTTTTTAGTGCTGAAATTTTTGGTAGAACAACTCTCCTATTACATGGGAAATTTCCTAAAACACTTCCTTAGTAGATTGACCAGGCATAAGGAGGATTCCAACATATTTCATCATTGGGGGACTCAAACTTTGTTCAGGAGGGCGTAGTGCCAAAATAGGGCAATTTTGGAAGGTTGGAATTAGCCAAATCCCTTCCTTGTTTTTTGTGGGCTTGTTGAGATGAGTGTAGGGTTAAATTTACAAAAAATTTCAAGTAGTATTCAGGCAAAAATCTCCTTTTGTTCAGCAATATGTTTTATTATTATTCAGCTGGTAATTGCATCATTTTGTGGGTTTTACGGGTGGTTGGTTTGGGGCAGATCCCTTTATGGGTTTGTATGAGTATTTTTGGGAGAAGCTATAGCTGCATTTTTAGGTGATTTTGGGCATCACAAAGGGTCATTCTCAGTATTTTTAGTGCAACAGTAGTTGTCAATTTCTAGGTTTGCACAGAAGGATATTGGTCCAAAGTTTTCTAGCTCTTGGGGTCATCTCCTCCACTTGGGTTTGCTCCAACTTGCTTATTCAAGCCCAGATTCACTTGTTCCTTGCTATATGTACTCCTTACAGCTCATAATTTAATAAAATGGCTCAGCTTATTTGCCTAGCTCCTTGGTGTTTTTGATGGTGCATTCATATTCATGATTTTATTTTCTATGGCCAAGTTCATGTGTTTGTTATTAGTTGTAAATTTCAGTTTGGAACACTACAATGGTATTAGAGCCATGATCTTGGTTAGTTGTGGGGTAGCTAACTAGATCATGGGAGATTTGGGCATGTATGCACAATGACAGTTTACACCGTACACCACCCATGGCTCAAAGGAGATTCAGTATGTAGGAATTTTGGGGTGGAATTCACTGGAACGATGAGAGGTTGCCTCATTTGAGGGAGGTGTCAAGCCAAATCCATCCTTGCCCCTACAACAGAGACACTAGAGGTGCACAGGCTGTGGGAGTACAACCGTTTACACCATATGGGGAGAGTCGACAAAATCAGGGCATCAGATCTCCTCAAAAGGAGCAGACAGGATAGGGGCAGTTAGACGATGAGACTAGGATGCGATTTTGTTGGTGGAGACACGGCTTTAGATATCAAGAGCCTAAGGAGGAGGAGGTCAAGCATGATGTTGACGGTACACAAGGTCATGAGGAGCATGTAGATACACCGAGTGTGACACAGGAGCCACCCTTGCGGGAGTTTCCTTTGCTAGCCTCAACTGACATGTTGGTGGAGACAGCTGGGCACACACCAATAGGACCTTCGATTGACAAGGTGCCAGTAGGCGCAGAGGTACCTAGAGTTGTGACAAAGTTCCCAGTTAACCGCTTCCTACAACAGTAAGAAAAGCACCTTGAGGAGCATGAGCTAGATGAGGATGTTATGCTTGAGGAGCTACCTATGGTGGGGTGGCTCAGGATTCATGTTGAGTCCATGATGGAGGTGGATGGGCAGTCATCTTTTGGGCCTGAAATCAACAGGGAGCAGATAGATACGCAGGAAACTACCAGAGTTATAGTACTTCGAGTCAATAGCTCTCTTCATGCTTACATAGAGTGGTCCTACAATATTGTTAGGTTACCTCTGCATGTTGGAGGGAGAGTGGCTGAGTTACCTAGACAGATTGTATATGTGGACTAGGACAGTGAGACAAGGCAACATGAGTTGCGTAGGGCGTAGCACTGACAGGGTGGATTTGTTACATATACTGGTGTTGTTGCGTTTGATCCCTCTCATGGGGTTGGATGGAGAGAGGTATTGAGCTGGTACCCGATGGAGCAAGCAGGCTAGGTGTTGGGATGTATCGACGGCCATAATTCAGTGGGGCTGTGGGTTACCAAAGGAGCTCAAGGGAAAAACTATTTTTGGGATCCAAGTGGAATTCCCCATCACATCATGGAGTCATTCGGTGATGGTAGTAGATATTCACTAGATCCGAGGATTGAGGGCACACACCCACAATTTTATATTAGAGTTCCAAGCAGCACTAGTGGCTAGCTAGATCAATAGTAGAGTAGGTGGACTCTGTGAGTTGCCCTGGCATGTGGATCAAGCATAGACTACAGGATGATCAACATACCCTTGTCGGGGTTGATCAGAAGAGTTGGCATCGATAGGCCACGAAATAGAGCATTGTACGGGGATGAGGCTTTCCTACAGATATATGGAGTGCAGAGGACACCAGGCATCTCCCAAATCTCATCTCATAGCCACCCTCCGATAGCTTAAACTTTATAAGACTTTGAATCTTTGGCATGATTTTTAAAGAGTTCATGAAAACTTAGAGAGTGTTCGAGGATCCATTTTGGATCACGCCTTTCCACTGAAAAAGCTTTTGGACCACCAAAAGTTGGTTTCTAAGCATCAATCAAGTGAAGATATAGATTCCTCGCTTGCCAAACTTCTATCCATCTTGCACTGCTTGGTTTTGAAACTTTGAGTCCAATCCTGAGGTACTCAACATCCCCTGTGTGCGTAGTCCTCACCTTCTTGTCCAGAACTATATCTTTCTATAATTCATTGAGATATTCAGGCAACAGATCATCAATAGAAGGCAATTGACTCTGCTCTTCGGGATCTTCAATCAATGAAGGTTCAAATAGTCTCAAGCTTTCTACATTAACTACTAAATAGATGTGCATGTAAGCTGGCAAATCAAGGCGAAAAGCATTATCACCAATTTTCTCAAGTATCTTCAAAGGTCCATACCTTATTGGTTTCAGCTTCTTACCTTCACGTTGTATTGTGTCTTTGCTTATATACAACTAGGTTTGATCACCAACTTGGAAACTATGCGCAATCTGATACTTACCATGCCTTGCCTTGTACTTGGCTTGGCTCTTTTCTAGTTGTTCCTATACTGCGTGGTGAATTGCTTAGATTTGTTTAATCAACTTGGTTTCTTTGTCCACATCATTGTGTCCATCAACAGCTATGTCTTTACCAAAGACAAAATCCAAGGGATACCTTGGTATGAAACCAAAACAAGTCTCAAAAGGATATCTTTGTGTAGACTAATGTTTAGCACAATTGTAAGCATGTTGCACATAACATAAATGTTCATCCCAAAGCTTGGGATGCTTGCTGCAATAGTCTCTAAGCAACTGGATCACTGTCTTGTTGACCACTTCTATTTGGCCATCTGTTTGTGGATGAAAGGTTGTACTCTTCTTCAATCTGGTGTCCATCAATTCCCATAGACTTGACCAAAACTTCCCAACAAATCAGGAATCTCGATCAGATACAATGGAAGTGGGTAATCCAAAATGAACCCAAACATGTTGAAAGAACAAATTTGTTGTTTGTTCACCTATAATCTATTTGTTACAGGGTATTAAAATACACATTTTGTTGAACCTATCCATAATAACATATAAATAGTCATGACCTTTTCTAGATTTAGGCAGTCCCCCAACAAATTCCATGGAAACACTTTCCCAAGGATGAGAAGCAACTGGTAGTGGAGTACACAAGCCTAGTTTTCTATTGCTGGGCTTGCTTTTAGCACACATGGTACACCCTCTTACATATCTAGAAATTGTTTCATTCAAGTTTTTCCAATAACAAAATCTTTGCAGTTGTGCAACTGTTTTACTTACCCCAAAGTGACCTGATATTAGAGAAGTGTGTGCTTCTCAAATTATCTTTACTCTTTCGGTTTGAGGAATGCATAACTTTCCAAAATGATACAAGAGTTGGGCCTTAACATGATAATCCAATTCTTCTACTTGTTTTCCATGACTTAAAGTTGCATATACATCTTTAAAATCTATATCTTGAGCATAATGTTCAATGTAGCTTTCATGCAATACTAAGTTATGCTTAAGTATAGTAGATGCATTTATGATTGGTCTAGACAACATTTCTACAACTTTATTGTGTATTCCCTTTTTATATGTGGTGACAAGATGAAACTGTTGTAGAAAACCCATCCAGCTTTAGTTTCTTGATTGCTGCAACTTAGTTTGTGAGTGTAAATATTGAAGTGGTTAATGATCAGTATGTATAATTGTCTCTTTGCCCATTAGATAATGTTTCCACTTTTTCACACTTTGTACTAATGCATACAATTCTTTATCATATGTGGGATAATTAACTACTGCAAAATTAAATGTCTCAGAATGATAACATATGGGTTTATCGTGCTGCATCAACACTTCTCCCATGACATAGTCACTGGCACCCGTTTCAATCTCAAAGGGTGTTTGAAGATCCCGTAGTGCTAATACTGGTGTTGTACTAATATTTTCTTTTAAGGTGTCGAAAGATTTCTACTATTTGCCTCCCCACTGAAACACCTTGTTCAATACTGTTAAAGCATGTAAGGGAGCTGCAATCAAGGAAAAGTTAGCAATAAACATTCTCCAATACTGTGTTGCTCCTAGGAAGCTTCTAACTTCTATAGCATATTTGGGTTTAGGCCAATTTACAATGACTGCCCTTAGAGGTATCTATCTTCAATTCACCACCCCCTACAATATGACCCAAATAATTCAGAGATGTTTTACCAAACTCACATTTTGATAACTTAACATAAAGATTTTCTCTTTTCAAAAGATATAGAGTCTGCTTTACATGCTTCAAATGTTCTTCCCATGTTTTCCAAAATATAAGAATGTCATCTAGATATACAATGACAAAAGCATCAATAAAAGGCCTGAGTACATCATTCATTACTCTCATGAAAGTAGCATGAGCATTAGTTAAGCCAAAAGGCGTAACTAACCACTCATACAATCCCTACTTTGTTTTGAAAGCAGTCTTCCATTCATCTTGCTCTGCAACTCTGACCTGATGGTAGCCACTATGGAAGTCCAACTTGGAAAAGTAAACAACTTCTTTCAATTGATCTAATAAATCATCTATGCGAGGAAGGGGATAATGATTTTTTATCGTTATCTTATTCAGTACTCGGTAATCAATGCACATTCTCCATGAGCCATCTTTCTTTCTCACCAAGACAACTGGAGACCCACATGGTGATGTGCTAGGTCTCATGAACCTTTTCTCGAGCAGTTCCTATACCTACTTCTTGATTTCTTCATTCTCTAAAGCGGACAACCTGTACATTTCGATTTTAGGCAATGGAGAATCTTGTTGCAAATTAATATCATGTACTATTTCCTTTTTGCGTGGTAGACCTTTAGGTTCATGAACTAGCATATCATATTCTGAAACAACTTTTTCTAAATCAGCTTGTTGTTTAGCATTACAGCCTTCAAATACATTGGTTTTTTCAGGTTTCTTTTCCTTTACAACCATCAGTAACAATTGTTTGCATGAATTTACAATTCTTTTCATCTACCCTGAGTTTATGAGAGTATAATTATTCTTAAGTTTATGAGCTCTTACAATATTTGATTCCATCTTTAACGAGTTGATACTTTTTTTCAGCTCTATAGAAAATGGCTTTTCTATCATACAAGTAAGGACTTCCTAAAATAATTCCACATATATCCAAGGGAATGATATCTAACTCAACCTCATCTACAAATGCTGACCAGAAAACCTAAGTTTACATTGTCTATTCACTTGTAGCTTTGCTTTATCACATACCCAACCCAATGGATATGGCTTCTTGTGAGGTGTGGTTAGTAATCCCAAATAAATCTAATATGAAAAAGCTCATGTCTTTTCCTCTCATTTTCGTCATTATTAGTAGATTGTGTAGAATTACTAGTAAATGCTTCAGAATTTTTACCTTTTATACCTGTGGTTGTGATTATTGTTTCATCCCTTGAGTCTGACCCCAAATCCTTTTGAATATCTGCAGTAGTCTTCTTATTTTTTCCATCGAACTTCTTGAGCCTCGGCTCCGGATGCAGAATCCAACAGTGTTGATCATCATGCCCATCCTTCTTGCAATGAGTGCATGAAGGTTTGGTCTTTTGTACATCATTTTTCCTCTTTCCATTTCTACTTTCTCTTTTCCTTGTTCTTGCTTGCAGTGGGTTTTGATGATCCCCCAACTTCTAGTTCACATTCTTGCCTCTAGCCTCTAGATGTGTAGCCTGAACATATACCTCATCTATTCTAGTAGGATTAAACATGAGAATGGTGTGCTTTAAATAGCTGTGTAGACCACCTATATACTTTAGCAGAGTTTCAGGTGAGTCTAAAGAAATGCCTAGAAATAAAGCTCTTTTTCTAAATTCTGAGGTGTAGCTTTGTACACTTTGCCCTTTTAATTGGCAAAGAGTTTGCCAACTCATCATAGCTTGCTACATATAAGCTAGTGGATAGAATTGTTTTCTAATGGCAAAAAAAAATTCATTCCAAGTAGAAAGAATTTTACCATGCTTCTTTAAATCAGTTTGTGTCCTGCCTTCCCACCATACTAGGGAAGTTCCACCAAGGCGTAGGCTAGCCAACTGAATCTTTCTCCTTTCTGAATTGATGTTCTACACTCTGCAATATACATCAATTTGTCTAATCCAATTATCTAGCTTTTATGTATTCAATTCTTCGTCATAAACTCGCAACTCAAACTTCACATCTAACTTAATCAAAGAAGGTTTCTTCCTTTTCTTTTCAAGGCTTTCTTTATGTGAAGAAGATGATGATGAAGGTGATGATGGGGGAGATGATGGAGAGGTTTTTCTTCTTTTCCTTTGCCTTCTAGGTGGGTAACTAGAAGAGGTTCTTCTACTCCTTTATCTTGTTTGGAGGTTGAAGAATCTTCACCTCTACCTTTCTTAAATCCTCTATACATTTATTCTACCATGGCTCTCATGGTCATGAAACTGTCCATGAACTGGGAGTTTGATTCCAAGGGAATTTCTTCTGCCATTTTCCTCTTAAGGTAGACTCTTCCAATTTCTGGGTTACCTTCAACCAACTCTCCTTCTCCTAATTTAAGCTTTGTCCTAGTTAGCATTCAATAACAACAAAAATCAAGCACAAGCTTGTCTAACCTTAACAAACTACAACTCTGATACCATTTGATCTGAAATTTATCTAAGACAAACAATAAGGTATTACTGACTCATGTGCATGGATGTGCCTATGTTATTTTATGCAACAGATCGATAAGATTGCGAAATACACAGGCAATGAAGCAGTTAAAGAAAACATAATAAGCAAACATATAAACACAACAAGTTTAATAAGGAGTTCACACAATACTCCTAGGCTACATCTCCTCGTCCAGTCTTCAGTGGTGGCCTCTCTATTATGTTTTCAAAGAAAAATTTTTACAATGGTGAGCTCAATTTGAGTCTCACTCAATAGGTTTAAATTAGTAAGACTATACTTGGATCCCCCAAGTCTCTGGAGTACACAGACTCTCCTTACTGACTCTTGACCTCTATTGGTCATAGTAGTATGAGCCCAATCTGAGACTCATACATGACAAGCATTAGAGAGGAGTGCACTTGAACCTCTCAAGCTTTCTCTGGAGTACACAGAATCTCTGACCCTCTCTGTCTCTGTCCTAATCCTGGCTCGATGTTGCCTTTGCTTCTGTAATACAGATAATCTTCCATCTGCATCTTCCATAGCTGGTAGTTTTGGTCATTAAATTGTTCGACCCTGAACCTACATCTTCCGCCATTTCTCCCACTCAAACCAGGAACCCTTCTCTCCTGTGAGTTTATCAGCCAAACAAACCTTCGGCTCTGATACCAATTGTTAGAAAATTATATATTAAAGAGTAATGGAACACATAAAATATTGTAGAAATATAAACACAGAAAACACATTAAACAAGAGAGACACAGATATACGTGGTTCACACAATTTGGGCTACATCCATGAAGAAACAGCCAGTCCTTCCCATCATATTATCCAACAAAATGAAGAGATACAATCTATATCAGATCCACTGTAATTCTCTCTTCGCTCTCAGACAATCTCCTCTCTCTTTCTCGCTTAGAATACTAATCTACATAGATGCAATACAATTCCCTCACATATAGTGAGGGGTTGCCTTCTAGGCAAAAAAACCCTAAATTAAACATAACTTCTACCATCAGATCTCTACCTAATGAACGACCCAGATTGACTACAAAATTACAACATTTTACAAGGCAATTTTACATCTATTTTTAGCTTTAGGGGCATTTCCCCCAATTCCATGCTAGGGTGGGGCTCCAAATAATTGTCATCGCCCCCCTGGACCCCCCTGGCGGCATTGCCACCACATTACGAACTGGGGTCCAATGTGGTGATACCTCTAAATAAAGAAGATAATTAGGCTCCACACCCAACAGGCCGAGGGATCGTGATAGAAATTAAAAGAACAGTAATAAATTCTTGTGAAAAAAATAAAAAATAATGAAATTATATAGGATATACTAAACTTGAATCTGTGTAATTCCAAGGTATAAAAGTGATCACAATTCACCCCTCTAATGGTAGAGTAACTTCAAGCTGATGTTAGAAGCATAAATTTGTATATTGAACTCGGATAAAAGCTACCCCAACTAATGCCCAGTTTCTGGAAGTCATTAGGAATTTGCAGCAAGAACTGGCGTAGTTAAAAAGTAGCAATGATTGTTAAAGACCAGTGAAGAACGTGAGAGAATGATTAGAGGACTGACAGAAGGATCTATTCATAAGATAGTGGAACATGAAATGGAGAAAAATGGGAAAGGGGGCATTGAGTCTGAAACCTTTGAAACTGGGGGGGAGTTTGATAGGAAATATCCCCGAAGTTAGAAGAAAAGAAGCAAACTAAACTACAAGGAGAATTTCGGAGGATAAAACCACCTACTTTCGATGGGGAAAATGAATAAGACGTTGAGTCATGGTTACTGAATATGACCAAATATTTCCAAGTATACGAGTACGAGTGGAACTTGAAGGAAAGATTGGTGATTTACCAAATGTAGGGTAAGGTGGTTCTCTAGAGGGAGGAGGCTAAATGAGTGCATCAACTTGAGGAAAGGACCGTTTCATGGGAGGATTTTAAAAAGCGGTTTAAAATTTGAGATTTGAGTGAACAGTATTATGATGACTGCGCCAAATAATTCCATGAACTTAGGTTGGGGAAACTCTTGATGGATGAATTTGTGGAAAATTTCACAAACTTGTTGGGATATGTACCTTACATTAAGGAGGAAAAATCTAAGGTGCAGCGTCTCGTGAACTGCCTACCTATAGTGTATAAAGAGAGGATTGATTTTGACAACCCAAAGAGAATGGAGGAGGATGTCATAAAATCTAAATTGTGTTACCAGCAGTTCAAAAATGAGGGGGAAAGTTCTAAATTTTTTCCAAACAAAGACAAAAGTAAATTCGTCATTGGGGAAAAATGACAAAAGTGAGGCTATCTAATTTTTTTGGGAAAGATCACGTGCAGAAAATGTCTAGCAAGGGAAATATGAATTAGCTGGCATAGTCCCAAGCAGGATCAAGAACCATGAACCAAGATGGAAAGAAGAATAGTGGGGGAAAGGAGAGGGAACCCCTTAAATGTTAGGGATGTGGCGAGCCTTATCTGCTAAGAGATTGTCCCACAATCCCATATATGTGCACAACCTTGAGACTGTACAAGAAGCTACGATTGTGAACAACATTTCTTGGAATATTCTGAGGATAAGTGTTGCCTTAGAAAACAAACAAGTAGAGCATCAATCAATTATGATCGAGATTGAAGGGATTCCCTCCAACCAACCTATTTTCATTGTAATTGACCCTAGGGTTAGTTTAAGCTATATTGGACCTCAAATGGTGGAAAAATGTGCTCTTAAAACTATGAAATACAAAATTTCATGGCTGGTGCAACTGGAAACCGATACCAAGAGAAGAGTGACCAATATAGTAAGACAATTTCCTCTAGATATACATGGATATTTGACCATGGTAAAGTTAAATATCCTGCCCTTAGGGTCCTACAACATACTAATAGGGATGGATTAGCTTGAGAACCCTGGAGCAGTGACAAATTGTTTGATGAAGACAATGCGTTGTGTAGGACTGCACATATAAACACAAATTATTCAAGGAGTGATCAAGCCCATATCAATACCATATATTTTAGCTATGTAAATGAAAAAGAGTGCATGAAAAGGCTATCAATTATTCGTGGTCCAGGTGGAAGAGGGTAGCCATCAAGGGCAAGAGCCAACCTTAGATACTTTACCCATAATTAAGGATTTCCAAGATATGTTTCTGGAAGACATTCTGAGCTTACCGCCGCACAGGGACGTCAATTTGACCATCGATTTGGTACCCTGGGAAGCCCCATTATCTAGAGCACCATATCGAATGATCCCACTTCAGTTTCTAGAACTGAAAATGTAGTTGCAGGAACTGATGGATAAGCTACATCAATCCCAATGTGTCACCCTGGGGGGAACCAATATTATTTGTTAAGAAAAATTATGGCACATTCAGAATGTGCATTGATTACTGATAGCTGAACAAGTTAACTATGAAAAACAAGTACCCATTACCTCCTATTGATGATTTATTTGATCAAGTAAGAGCGGCAACCACATTTTCAAAGATTGACTTGAGAACACGCTACCATCAACTAAGAATAAGGTCAGAGGATGTCCATTAAACAACATTTAGGACTATATATGGGCATATGAGTTTATGGAATTACCATTCGTCTTTGACAATGCCCTAGCAACCTTTATGTGCCTAATGAACAACATACTGAGAAAATTTCTAGATAGATTTGTACTAGTATTCATTTATGGTATCTTAATATATTCCAAGGAGGAGGAAGAGCATAAGGAACGGCTAAAGTTGATACTGGAAACATTAAGAGAAAATCACTTGTATAAAAAATATAGAAAATATGAATTCTACACACCCAAAATACAATACTTGGGTTACGTTATTTCTAAGGACAGATTCACAGTTGACCCAAAGAAGGTGAAGGCCATGGTAAACTAGCCTACACCAAAGGATGTATCTGTTGTCCAATATTTTATGGGGCTAGCAGGGTATTATCATCAGTTCATTGAAGGGTTCTTGAAAATATTTCATCCCATTACATCCTTAGAGTGGAAAGGAATAAAATATGAATGGATTGTAGAATTCCAACAGAGTTTTGATAAACTTAAGAAACTACTTACAACAATGCCCATATTGAAACTATCAGATCCAAATGGGGAGTTCACAATTTGCACTAATGCTAGTATAGAAGGATTAGGCCGAGTGTTGCTGCAAGTTAACTCTATAATTGCTTATGAATCTAGGAAATTAAAGGCCCGTGAAAGAAAGTATGTGGTATATAATCTGGAGTTAGTCACAGTTATACATGCCTTAAAAAAGTGGAGGCATTATTTGTTAGGGAAGAAATTCGTTTTAAGAATAGACCATATCAACCTTAAATACCTTTTTCAGCCAACCAGACTTAAACACTAGATAAGCTAGGTGGATAACCTTTCTTGGTGAGCTCAAATTTGATATAAAGCACATAAAGGGAAAGAAAAAAAGATAGCAGATGCCTTGAGAAGGCATGCCCATAATCTAATGTATGTGGTTGTTAGAAGCATTAATACCGATTTTCTAGAGAAAATCATGCATTTTATGCTTGCTAACCAAAAATATTTAGAAACCCAGTGGAAATTACAGCAAACTGATGTTCCCAACTACACTGAAAATGCTGAAAAAATTTTGTTGTATAAGAAAAGATTGTACATTCCTATTGTTGAGGAATTGAAACCACTGATATTTAATGAATATCATAAAATAATTATGTTGCCCACTTAGGTTATTAGAAAATGGTTACTGCATTAAGAAAAAAAAACTTTATGGCATGGGATGAAGAAGGAAGTGGCAAAATATTTAACAAAATTTTTGAAATGTCAACTGGTGAAGTTTGAACACCAACACCTGATGGGGTTGCTGAATCCTTGACCCATTCCTAGATGGAAATGGGAAATCATTTCCTTAGATTTCATTACTGGTTTACCTAGGACCAAATGGCAACATTATTCTATCATGGTTGTTAGGATATTCCGACACATAGGAATAGTTAAGTATAACTTGGTCTAGTATAGAGTTAGGTAAAGTGTGTTTCTTTGCTATGTACATTTGTAACTTACACTCTGACGGTCACGATATGTAGTGATCAGACGGTTCATTCTCTCCTCGGTATTACCCACACTTGATCCGTGGCTTAACACCCGATTGGTCCATGAATTCTATTTAAAGCGCATGGAGGGTCATTTGTAGGTTAATCGTTCACGAGAGAAGCTTATGTAAATTTTCATTCTTTTATTAATAAATTGCCTGAAGTGGCCGCGTTGGCTCAGGCCGTGGACTGTTTCCCTCTTTGAGGGTTTTAACCACGTCAAATACTGGTGTATTGATCTATGATCTGTTTGTGAGCGGTGTCCTTTTGGTTTTCTGTCTGAGGAACTTACCCTGTAAATTCCTACAACCTCTCTATAAAAAAGAGTTATAAACAACCACAACCTAATAAAAAGGGACACTATAGGATTTCCCTCGAGGATAACCAGTTGTAAGGCCTCAAGGAGACTTTGCTTTTGTTTCACTCCAACCCCTCTCTTGCTCTATCAAAAATGGTCCAGAAAAGGGTGAAAAAACAAATATCACTCTCAAACCAATAACAAAAATATGCATCACATTGGAAAAGGATGTGTCCTATTTTTTTTTTCTTTCTTGTAGATATTCACATAAACTTTTAACAGTTTATTTTAACATAGAATTTAAATGCACAGTCCAATACAAGGATTTGGCTTTACATTGTCAAGTTTAAGATATGCACTTTTGGACTTCAATACTTATTTATTTATTATTTGGCAAGCATAGCATTTGCAATGCAAACCTGTTACATTATACATTTTTGTTCGACGTTGTGTTTTTATTGGTATGATTTTGAACATATACTTGTGGGTATTAAGGTTTTTTAAGTAAAATTATGCAATATAGGTATCAATTTTTTTGGCGGATATATTTTTTTGGAAATGGAAGATATATTTTTTAACTTAGTCTCTCTGACAATTGTTTGTAGCTTTGATAATGCATCCTTCTCTACCAATTGTTGTAATAGTAGAATCATCATCTAAGTGGGCCTATCCTCTTGTCAATTATCCTTCTAGATGACTTCCTCTCCTAAGTGTAGAAGTTGAACTTTGTGCTTGTCCCAATCTATGATGACGATTGTGAGGGAGGCATAGTGCTTAACAAGTTGCATTTATAGCATTGGTATTACTCTTGTTGAGCTCTTAATGTTTTTCTCCATCTTTCCATCTCTTGGTCATACATCTTGACCCATTCCTTCAAGTTCTTGTTCTCTTCCTGAGGCTAATCAATTATGGACCTTAAGTTTTCCAACCTTTCTCCAAGTTCTCCTTAATATATTGAGTTTGCACTCTCTTCAATGTTCAAGTAGCTATTTCATGGGCAAGGATTTAACCTAGTGTTTATTCCATTATGATTTGTAAAAAAGGGATTGATAGCCCACTCACCTTACCAACATGTTTACTCTATGGAATTTATTGTATTTCTAAGTTTTGTATAGATATTTTAGTCTTTAGAATGGCTCACTTTTACTCAATCAATGGGAATTTCGCCTTTGGTGGAACACCTTTGAATCTGACTACCTAATTGAACTAGATCTCTCAATGTTCAATAGGCTAAGACATTGTCATGGCTTGATGTTTGGGTTCAATTATGATTATAATTCTCTATTTATGTGAAGGCATCCTTTTTGGTTGCTTATGGTTCCCAACAAGTCTACATTATCTTTAGGTCTAGTTTCATGCTAGTTTCAAGGTTCTTTTGGTTTGATTACTATGGAAGGGAAAGGTACATTGCTTCAATATTTAGAACCCCCCCAAGTCATATCAAAACCATAGGCTCAATGTCTTTATTTGGTCACCAGTATCCAAAGTGCAACAAAGTCCACGTCTCCATATAGTTGTGCGTCCAAAGATATTGCAAGTAACATGGAAGATACTGACAATAATTGATTACCTAACCAAAAAATAAAGATGAAGATAAATTTTTGAAACTCAATCTAGTGCAATTCTCAACCCATTGCATCAAGAGGCTTGACACACAACCTGGAGAGTTAGCTCAATTGGTTGAGTCCCCATCATTAAAGCACCTCTACTACTAAGAGATCATGGGTTTAATTCTCTCGACACTCTCAGGGCCATGCTCTATGCTTATGTCTCCAGGAAGTGATCCTTTCGAGTAGAGTTGTCTAGTACAATATCCTATGGACGTAGTTGTCACCAATATCCAAGGACCGTGAACCACATGTAAACAAAAAAAGAAAGAAAAAGAAAAGAGGCTCGACACACCGTCTTAAGGTCAAAGAGGATTTTTCATTGTTGGAAATGATATTTTTCATCAAATAAGTGAAATATTGGTTTCCTTATAACTCATAATGGAAAAATTGAATCTACATTGACACCTTTAACATTTTTTCATGTTCAATTTCATTGAGAAATAGAGAAAAATATCATTCATATGTCATTTCCATCAATAACCAACAACATATATAATAGACCAAAGACATCTCCATGAGAAGTTGAACCTTGGTTTCATTCCAATTAAAAACATGTCAATATCATCATGAATATATTTTTTTAAAGGAATTAGATATATATTTCCAAACCCATGTAAGTGACCTCAATGTTTAAAAGGAACAAAACTCAAGTCACATAAATGTTTGGGAAAAAAAGGACTCACTCAACATTGTTCAAGGTCAAATGCTGGAATAGAGCTTGATCCACCATGGTTTAGATTCTTAAGATGTTCACAAAGCATATGGCTCATTAACAACCAACTCTTGGCCTCATGACATACCTAGAAGACAAACCAACACACAAGCTCTTACCAATTCCACTTGTTAGCTTACCCAGTGTACAAAAAGAAAGAGGGAAAGGACCAACCCTTCCATTGGTATGCACAATCCATATGACCTCGATAACAATTGTAGAGGTTAAAAAAATGGTTCAATTTTATATACAACCTCTTGGTCAACCAAGGCTAGCCTTAAATTCATCCAAGTTAGTAAGAGTGTTGTTTAGGGGAGAGGGGTATGACCTGGACAAGGAGAAATCTGCCCAAGAATGCCTAAAAACACCTAACAAATATGAGTTCAACTTATGGAAAGAAGAATTACAATCTAGAAGGAAAAATAAAATCACTAGAAACCAAATTAGCAACACCCCGTGGAAATGCAATGACTTTGTAATGGTAGTCATTTAT
This sequence comes from Pinus taeda, assembly GCA_000404065.3. Lineage (NCBI taxonomy): Eukaryota > Viridiplantae > Streptophyta > Pinopsida > Pinales > Pinaceae > Pinus > Pinus taeda. The sequence goes on from APFE031205764.1 coordinate 37,572, forward strand.
CTCCAACTCAACAAGAAAATATATTATGAGTAAATTAGAGTTATTTCTCTTCATATAACATTAATCAACAAAGAGTTTTTAAATTATGCTAATAAGAAAACAATGGAGAATTATTCATTTCATCCATGAATTAAATGACAAGGAGCACATTGGGCATAACTAAGAAAGACAAGAACTCATAGAATAGATTTAATATACAATTCAACAAAAATCAAAGAAAAATCCATCACAAATTGATAAAATCACACACATAATGGACACAAATATTTTACCTTTCAAACCCAAATGTAAAAACCATCTTTGGTTGTTGCTCAACTTTCATTTGACTAATCTCTGTTGCAATGTGGCTATGTCTCTCTATATGCATCCTCCTCTCTTGGCCAACAAAAATCCCTTTTAGAGTGAAATTATAGGACTAAATAGGGAGAGCTAGGGTAATGGGAAAGTGAAAGGACATGACGTTTCATTTTTCATTCTTCAACCACTTCTACTGAGTCTATTCTATTTTTTTATCATTTATTCTCCCCCCCCCCTCTCTTTTTGTCTCATTCACTTTTACATTTACATTGTCTTTTACATAGCTTACTCACCCTCATTATTTGTTGAACTAACTTGCAAGTTTTTTATAATGTGTTTCGAATTAATCACATTTTAAGTTGTTGGTCGACGTTTCGAACCAAATAGTGTGGTTCATCCTTAGGACAAAGGTGAAAAACTCAGTCTATCAACTTGTTTAAATAGGAGATATGCATCAATTTCTAGAGATAGTTGTTAGGAAAATAAAATATTTTAATTAAAAATTATGAATGTTTGATTAGAAAATAACTTGCAGGTACCGAGTCTTACAACCATTTGTTGGTTCAGATCTATTTTGGATGATGTCTCCCCTGTTATTTCATTCATCATCTTTAATGAACTTGAACAATCATTTGCTTAATGACATTTTTTAGTTCGAAAACACCATTTCTCCTTTATATGAACAAGTCTCAACATCAAAATTTGAGTAAACTCATTGGTTCCCCTAGTTGAATTATCTATAATCAATCTACTTCCCTCTTGTGTAACTAATCAAGTGCTTAGTTTGACCCCTACATTCAAACCATAAGGATGCACATGTCACCTATCCAATTTTAAGTTGTTTCTTCATCCATAGAATTTTACCACCATGTACCATTCAATTGATGTTATTCATCAATATAACTTGAAATTGACCAATCCACAAATACATTTGATGTGCATCTAGTTCACACATTGTCATTATATTAGGGCATCGCCATGATACTTGAAACACAACTAATTCATCAAAACCATACAAATGGTCCCACCTATGCTAGCCTTTCTAAGGAGTGACTACATGTCCATCACATAACAACCTCATTAGCACAAAATGTCTACAACTAGACTTTCTCTTGATTTTTCCAAACCAACCATGTTTTGTGTACCCCTAAGGAACTTCCTTATCACAACTTAGTTTTCCTTGGATTTGTTTAGTTATCTCAGCTTCCTCTTGCTCCCTTCTCTTAGATTATCCATTTGACAACTTCTACTGAACTTGTGAAACAAACTTACAACTCATTTGGTGATTTTGTTCAAGCCTACCCCTTCTCATTATGTCGTTAACTTGTCTCATTTATCACATTTTGTACTCAATTTATCTCAATGTATTTTAGCCCTTTGAAACCCGCACTTTGCTTATTTAAGCTCTTCACATCAAAACCTGCATTAAGCACGTTTAAGTGATCATCTCATCTCAACTACCCACTCATGTCAACTTGTTCAAGCCATCTCTCACAACCCCCCGAACACTTCATCCAAGTCAAACTTCTCCTTTGCCAATTCCAGAAACCAGTTGAAAGAATTTTTGTTAGTTAATTTTCCTTGAATGATGTACATCTCCATCGAAGTCGTGCACTCTTTAAAAGCACTTTAATTAGTGAAAAAATAATGCCTTATCCATCAATCCACTAAAAATGTGTCTATAAGTGTAGTCTAATTAATATATGTTTTGGCTTTTTGTTAGGCATTTTTTGGGTCAACTTTACCCGAAATCTAACATAGATTATTTAGAATTGTAAGTTTGAGTCATGTAATCTGAAAAATATGAGTACCCTTAAGGGTTTTTCAAGGGATTGAATTTATTAATGCATCAAAAATATATTTTAAATAACATGTAATCACAATTTCACCCAAAATTATATCACCAAATTCTGATGAAAAAAATAAAATTTCTATTAATTAAAATGCACCTTTATCTATATACGCCTTCGCAAAATATGTGCACTCAGAAAGTCGACTCGTTTTGATCAACCTTATGCCATGCACTACCTAAAGGCATTGTTTAACGATGCAATAATTTCACTTGGATGACAAATTTCTCATCAAAATACATTTTTTTTTTTAAATTTAATTATAGAAGTGTTTTAATTGTTTTTTATGGTGGAAATGAATTCAGTACCATCAAAACCTCGAAACACCCAAAATTATATAAATTGACAGTAATAACCCAAATTTTAAAAAAATTCCACCAAATTTCATCAAAACTATACTAAATTTTTCATTCTTTTCCAAACAAACATCACCTCCTTATACTGCTCTACCTTTTATGACTATATTCATCAATGCCGTTTGCATTGTTCACGTCCATGGATCATGTCATCCGTTTTATGACACAACATTGTTCGTACTTTTGTTGGACGCATTCATTCACGCCATCATTTTTTCCATACTCATGCCTCAATATGCGGCCTTTCTTCCAAAGTATAACACAATCTAACAACCCCTTCTAGTTCGTCCAACTCACAACTATCCTCATCTTTACTCATTGTTGCCACGCCTCAGTTGGAAAACTTAACGAAAATTTAGCATGCTTTGAGAGGTTACGCCTATCACGGATTTTAATTAAAAAAATAAAAAAAAACTAATTAAAAGATTAAAAATATGCCACTTACCCTCCGAAGGTTAGTTTATTTCATTTTGCTGGATCTCGCCGACGTTGCTTGGTGGCCTTGATCATTGTTTTCTCTTTTCTTTTAATAAAAAATAAATACTTTGTCCACGATAAGTCACGGTCATATCGTTCGACATGTCGACTCATGTGATTTTGATTTTTTGAATTAGTTTTATTTATTTATTTTTAAAATTAAAATTTATTGTTTTAATTTTAAATTATTATTTTATTTTAATTGAAAATTAGTAAAATGAATAGTAAAATATCACTATACTCTTGAACTTAACATATCTAGAAAAACTAAATAAATTAAACAAGGTTCAGACACCTTCCCACATATAAAACATCCACTGTGCAACTGAACCCAATAGACTCACTCAAAATACCTGCATTTTCGAAAAAACAAAAAATTGGCATCACTAAAGATTGGCTGTCTATTCTATCGCCGGAGGAAGCACCATCTATCTCCAAGTGGGATTCATTATGGATTAACCCAAACTTATTTAAAACTATGCATTTGTGTCAAAGCCCACAAAATCACTGCGTGGACCCCATCTTCAGATATCCACATGTACGGAAAGGTTCATTTATGAAGTGAAATAACCAACTTTTTTTTACATAGTGATCTTCGTTCCAGGTTGTGTTTCCATCGGTATGATTTTTGAAAACTCTTATTTCCAATTCTATAGAAAAGTAAATGCGCTCTGACTTGCAAGGTAAATAGGGCTTGCCCTCTCTCTCCACGCTGCTATTTTGATTCACGTGCTGTCACTCAGAGGGCGAGCGCTATTTGCCTCGCATGTCAGAGCGCATTTACTTTTCTATAGAGTTGCAAATAGGAGTTTCCATGATTTTTAGCTAATGCTCGTGGGTATTAGTTTGTTAAGTAAAAATTTGTCGGGGTTATTTTTTTTCGAGGAATTATATTTTAAGGTAAATTGAATTTAATGTTTGATTAATTGAGAATTAGTTATAGGTTTATTTTGAAATAAAAAATTTAGAATTTTAAATTTAATTATTAATAATTGTTAAGTAAATGGTAGAGATTATAATTTTCATAAAATATTTAGAATATTTTAAATAGTATGCTTAAGTTAAAAGTTAAGATTTATTTATGAAGTAATTATATTTTTTGTGTTTTTAATTAAATTTATTAATTAGAAAAAGTGATATGAACAAGTTATCATATGGAATGAGTTATGGTTTTCAGGTATGTGGTATTGATAAACCATGATATTGTAATAAAATCTATTAAAAATTTGAGAGATGAATCTCCATGGTTAAGAATCTTATTATATATTATTTTTAAATGTCTATATGTTTAACTTATATAATATAATAATAATAATATATTTAGATAGAGTTCTAATACAATTTATTTTTATGATTTTTTAAACTTTAGTAACTTGAGAAGTATGATTCCCCAATGGGGGTGATTGGACGGTGGTACAAGCGGCACCAAAGCAACCCTCGTATCCTGCTTTGGCTCCACGCGCTTCATAACTTCACACTCATGCAAACTCAATGCATTCAATACACATGTACGTGGGAGGCTCCTACCATGTTTATAATTGTACCTTGGTCATGAAGGAAATGTAGTGTGGATGCTTGGGAGATGAGTTTTGGTAAGCAGGGAGTGTGGTTCTGTATCCATGGTGGCTCCCTAGGGTTTTGACCTTGGCTGAGAGGCTGTGGGGGATCAAGGCCTTGTGGTGTGGTCTAGGGTTCATTGCTTGCTTTGCTCTTGGTGATCCAAATAGATCCTAAAAGGCTCAAAATATTATTGTCTCAAAATTCATTTTTGATGGCACCATTGCGTAGTGCTTGTCGCCAAGATTCCAACGGCGCAAACGACACATCAAATGGACGTCATATGAAAAATTTAATGTGTTATATCTATTTTCTCAAGCAGGCGAATTTGGCAAAAAAAATTGCAGCACTGCACAGTCAGTAGTCCGTAATGCTGACGTGGCAGGCTGAATGGACTGCCTACGCAACAGGGTGACTATGCATACAATTGGACTCCGTCGAATCACGTGTTGACACGTGGCAGTCCTAGTGGCTGCTAACTTGGCACGTTTTTATTGGTTTTGGGTGGCCAATCACAGACTGCCATGTGGAACAGCCAGGGGCCGCCACGTGGCGGCGCGAGGGCCACCAAAATATGGTCGAGGTTCAAGTAGCAGTGGGCGTGGTCGAACTCGTGACATCACAACAATTAAGCAAAAGTCTTTACCAATTCGCCTAAACCATGGTTCTTAACCCCTATAGTTTTCGGGTTAAATAATAACAGTTTTATATATGGGAGTGGGAGCCGAGGTCTAGCCCCAACCCTGGTCACCACACCCTAGCAGGCTAGGGGTGGGACCAAGGTTTGGGCTAGCCCCATGGCCACCCCCCCCCAAAATAACTGTGACCCAAACAATAAACATAGCCGGTAACATATGTGAACAGAACCCCGCTGACCGGCGGTAAGTGTAATGCGTGGAGTGGGGGTGGGAGTTAAGCTCTGGACCCCCAGCTATATGGCTTTAATATGACCAGTGGTTTCAAAGTGGAGGGCTCGGCCGATAGGGAAGGGTCGTTGGCCTTAATGGACAAATTAAGTGCCCCATAATTGGCGTCGGAAAATGGGCAAAATGGCATGCGTTAGAGGATTTTGGGGTGAATTTTGTAAGGCCGATGTTGTATTTTGGGGAAATTGTAGAGTGTCTAGCAGAATGGCTAGGGAAGCTCATATCTTCTTGGGTTTTTGGCCTTTTCAGGAGCAGGATGAGGCTAGACAGACATTTTTGGGTCTTCTGAAGCTAATGGAACAAGTTTTATAGCCATTGGAGCACTCTGAAGAGACTTTTTGTAGGTTTGAGTCTATGGGTGCTAGGATCAATCAATGGGTTGAATCAATTTTTGAAGGATTTTGAAAATGGATAGGACCTTGTAGGGGTTTTCTAGCCTTCATATGTTTTCTGCAACAATTGTAACATCTATGGTGTAGCTCGTGTTTCTCTTTTCTCATTCTGTCTTGTTGAGGAAAGTTCTCTTTTAGTACTTCAAGTGAATTGTTGTACTTGTTATGCTCATAGTCAGATGGAGTATGGGTTTTTGATTTGAGAACCCTTTTCTTGTTGATTGTTTCATGATTGACTATAGGTTGTCATGTTTTTAGAGTGAGATTTATTTGTAGGAGAATGTTTCCTTGAAGGGAAAACAAACCACTCTTTATGTCAACACACTTTATGTACTCTTTATCACTAAAGTCTTTTGAGCATAATGAGATTGGGTCAAGCCATTGGAAGCTAGACCAAGGAGACACAGCACAGGAAGGGTGAACTCCTTAATCAATTGTTGAGTGTATTACTGTTATGGTGATGTTTTATTTGTTGTTATGTTGTTGTTTAGTGTTTTAGTTCATGTTTTAAGCTCATGAATTACATATAAAGACATAAAAACTCATGGTTAACTTGCAATTTACCTCATAATCCTCAAGCACTTTGTTTATATTATGAATTGGAATTTAGCACAGTAAACACTAACTTTCACATTCAAATCAATTTTGGTATCAGAGATATTGGTTTACTTGTGCAAGGAGGATTTAATTATTTTGCAAGTGTTTAAATGCTTACAAGGTTGAAGCTCAAGAGAGGAGAAGGAAATCTTGTGGGTGCAGGTTCTCAAATTGGAGCAAGGAGAAGGAGGGAACGGTTGCCACAATCTCCACCAAAAGTTTCACCTCCATGTTGTACCTGAGGCTTCAGTAAGCATGGGTATGCATTCAAAGCACGATAGTCTCCAAGATTCGGAGGGAATTATTGCATTTCTCCAACAAGAGAACATGGAGCTCAAAAGACTAGTTGAAGTTGTTGAGGAAGAGAAGAAAAAGATGCGCCTCATGTTGCATAATGTTATGGAGGAACAGACTGATGAATATTCTACTACCAGAGAAGCAAAGAGTCCCTCCAATACTAAGCAAGCTTCTGTACATGGCAAGAATGGAACCTATGGCTTGTCAAATGGAGGATGCCTCCTATGTACCAGGGACACAAGGAGGTTTCCTTGAAGCATCCTCCACCACTTCATCTAGGGTAGAGAAGAAGGAGGAATTGTTGGATGACACAAGAGGCTAGTGTAGAAAGCCCCTCAAAGAAGGAAGATGGCCAAGTCTACACCTTTTGTCCACATGATGATGAGGATGAGGTTCTATCATCACCAAAGTCCAAGGAGCTGAAAGAAGATAGACCAAGAGTCTAAGAAGACACCTCAAGAATTAGGAAAGAGTTTAAGAGCATCTTTGTCCCTTAGTTGAAAGATGAGGAAAATGGTAAGCATTTACATGTAGCTTCTTTACATGAAAATGTTGATTTAAGCTCTTTTCCAACCTTTGAGAAGCATAGAAAAGGCATAGGAACAAAGCTCTTGTCCAAGATGGGTTACAAGGGAGGAGGCCTTGGAGTGAACAATCATGGCATTATCCATCCAATTGAGGCAAAGGAGAGACCTTGATATGAAGGTTTGGACTATGTTGAAAAGGAAGAATGGTCTTCCAACGATAGCTCTTGGGTATCGTGTTCCTTTTGTCATAAGAGAGGACATGACGAGGCAAATTGTTGGGATTTACATCCAAAATTGGTACCCGCTTGGTTTCTAAAGAAAAAGGAGGACATGAAATGCAAGACCTCTCTAAAGAGAGATGAGCAAGTTTAAGAAGAGACTAAGACAAGTTCTTCTCGCCATTCAAGTTCCTCACATAAGAAGCATGGTTTAAAGGATAACAAGGGAAGGTATAAGCCTCACTCAAATAGTTTCTTTGATTTTGAGCCACATGATCAATTGAATAAAGTTTTATGGAATATGGTTTCATGCACTTTCTGTCATTCACCTAACCATAATGTGAAGAAGTGTCATCAAAGGAAAGAGTTACTTGAATGTGGGAATGAAACAGAGAAGAAAGACTCTCTTCTAAGTTCGAAGACAATGTCATCAAGCAGCAAGCACAAATTTTTTTGCACCCATTGTAATATCACTGTGCATTGGGTCGAGAAGTGCCAGAAATTGCATCTGCAACTTCATCCTAAGAAGGGCAAGCAAGACATCCAAGCACCTGAAGAGGAAGCAACAAAGGAAAAAGTGGCACAAGTTGCGACCATCCATGAAGCGACTCAAGAAGAAGAACAAGTTCAAGTAGAGGGTTCATTCACCTAGTTGGGTAATAAATGGATGAACTACTTGTCTAGTTGAATATGGTAAATATCTTTGTAAAGCACATGTTATTTTCCCCACTGTTGGGAATTTTGTAAAATGATGCAAGTATGAATCACTATTTTGCGACATATTATTTCTTTTGATTGTAGATAAGTCAAATAGAGTTTGGGGAATTTTTGTAATGAGTATGAATTCTGTCTATCAGAATTTTGGAGACCAAAAGTCCTTTTTGTGGGGAGGCATGATCCAAATGGATCCTAAAATGCTCATAATTTTACTATCTCAAAATTCATTGTTGATAGCACCATTGCGTAGTGCTCGTCGCCATGATTCCAATGACGCAAATGGTGCATCAAACAAACGTCGTATGAAAAAGTTAACGCGTTCTGTCTATTTTCTCAAATAGGTGAATTTAGCACTACACAGTTAGCAATATGTACTGCTAACGTGGCAGGCCGACTAGTCTACCTATGTGGCAGGGTAACTATGCATATGATTGGACTTCGTCGAATCATGTTTTGACACGTGGTAGTCCTCGTGGCAGCTGACTTGATGTGTTTTTATTGGTTTTGGGTGGCCAATCATAGGCTGCCACGTGGTACAGCCCAAGGTCGCCATGTGGCAACCCAAGGGCCACCAAAATATGGTCGAGGTACAAGTAGCAGTGGGCAGGGTCGAACCCGCAACCTCATAATAATCAACGAACAGTCTTTACCAATCTGCCTAAACTATGGTTCTTAACCCCTATAGTTTTCGGGTTATATTTAAATAATAACGTTTTTATATATGGGGGTGGGGGTCGAGGTTTAACCCCAACCTTGGTCACTGCACCCTAGCGGGCTAAGGGTGGGACGAAGGGCAGGGCTAGCTCCACACCCTCTCGCCCCCCATAACCGTGACCCAAACAATAAACGTAACCGACGACATATGTGAATTGAACCCCGTCGACCGGCGGTAAGTGTAATGCGGTGGAGTGGGGGCAGGAGTTAAGGTCTCGGACCCTAGTTATATGGCTATAATATGACCAACGGTTTTGGAGTGGAGGGCTCGGCCGGGGCTGGGGTGGGCCATTGGCCTTAGCCCCTAAGCGCGTGGTCCTCCACACAACCATGTTTTTTGGCCTTAAGGCCTTAATGGAAAAATTAAGCACCCCACATTGGCATTGGAAAATGGGAAAAATGGTGCACGGTTAGTGGATTTTGGTGTGAAATTGTAGGACCAGTGCTAGATTTTGGGGAAATTGTAGAGCGACTAATAGAAAGGCTAGGGAAGCTCATATCTTCTTGATTTTTTTGTTTTTTCAGAAGTAGGAAGAGGCTAGACACACATTTTTGGGTCTTCTGAAGCTAATGGAAGAAGTTTTACTGCCATTGGAGCACTTCTGAAGAGACTTTTTGCAGGCTTGAGTCTATGGGTGCTAGGATCAATCAGTGGGTTGAATAATTTTTTGAAGGCTTTTGAAAATGGAAAGGACCTTGTAGGGGTTTTCTAGCCTTCATATGTTTTCTACAGCCACTGTGACATCTATGGTGTAGCTCATGTTTCTCTTTTCTCATTATGTCTTGTTGAAGAAAGTTCTCTTTTAGTGCTTCAAGTGAATTGTTGTACTTGTTATGCTCATAGTCATATGGAGTACGGGATCTTCGTTGGAGAATGATCTTATTACATGTCTATATAATGGGGTGTTTTTAATGGTATATATATATATATATAACAATTCTCTAGCTGAAAATACAATGCCAAGATGCTAATATATTGCTATAATTGTCCTCGCTGATGTCTTTGAAACCATCACATGCCAAAATGAAATGTTTTTCTTATTCCACTACCTTAAAAATGCAAAAAACACACTCATTCTTATTAAGCTCCTTTAAATTTTTTTCCAACCTTCCATTTTTTTTGATACGAATTAATTCTTAATTTAACTATAAAACATGAAAACTAGATTTTTAAATAAAAATACAAAATCCTTTCAAAATTCCATGTAACCACTCTGCACTGCGTAATTATAGGGCGAATGACTTTGTAATGACTTTGTTTCGTTATTTATAGAATCTTCGAATTTCGATGACTTTGTTTCGTTATTTATGGTTGTTGCGGCAGCGACCACTTTGATAATGATCTTAAATCCCTAACAGTAACTGCGCGCTAATTAGAAAGGCAATAGTGTTGATTTAATAATGTTAAAATCCAGTTATGTTTAACCGTCCATTCCATTGTTGACAATGACAGGTTACGCCCACCAGCTGAGCATGGATGATTTCAGAATTAAATACTGCATGCTACTACTACCAGACATCGAAGTGGCGGACACTTACCATGAAAAAGTCTATGTGAACCAACGAACGACTTACAGGCAGTCGAGGTTTTTTTTAAGAAGTAGTTGCCATCGTGATGGGAAAATATGACCAAACTCTACAATGCACTCTGATGCTTTCCTATGATTAGTAGGCAATAATAGATTGACATAGGAATACTGTACCTCCATCAATGCCACCGTCTTTTCTGTCTATAAGAAGGGAGGGAGGGTTGCCATAGCAATGGTGCATCAAAGAGAGTGAGAGAGAGCAGAGGTAGTTATCACTTGCGTCGGCAACGCTCTCTGGTCTCTTGCCATTTGCGAGCACTTCTGCTTGCAATAATGCTTGCCTTTTCTTCTAGTTCTCATATTTTCAAATTGCCTTTCATGTCTTGGGAGAGTTTAGAGATGCAGCATCGCATTTTCTTTTAACACATTATTCACTTTAAAAGATCTTGTGGTCGATTTGTAAGTAGTGAGTAATGTCTATTAAGATGAAGAGTCAGAGTATTTTGAGCTGCACCCTTTTCATCGGAATCCTCTGTATCCATGGAGGGACGGCAGAAAAGCTATTTCGATCTCTGCTTGCTCAAAATTCGAGAGAAGCAGAGAATGCCAATGTCAATAACACTGCCCTGGAAGAAGATTCAGAAAGCGTGGTACAAATGGTACAAAGGTAAATTCAACGATCAACTATATTGAGTTTGTGATAATGTTAACTGCATTAGGTTAATAATGTTTTAGTGTTTGAGCGCGAATTTTGGATTGTTTCTGCTATTCCAGAAGCATTGACAACAGCACCAAAAGGCGGGAGCTGGCCTTTCTGTCATGCGGGACTGGTAACCCCATTGATGATTGCTGGCGTTGCGACCCCAATTGGGTGAGGAACAGGAAACGCCTGGCGGACTGTGGTATTGGATTCGGAAGGAATGCTCTTGGAGGCAAGAACGGGAGGTTTTATCTGGTCACGGATCCCAACGATTATGATGCGGTGAATCCAAGACCCGGCACTCTGCGTCATGCCGTCATTCAAACAGAGCCTCTCTGGATCATCTTCGAGAGAGATATGGTCATTCAGTTAAAGGAGGAGCTGCTCATGAACAGTTACAAGACAATAGACGGAAGGGGTGTGAATGTCCACATTGCAAACGGGCCGTGTATCACCGTTCAGTATGTGAGTCACATAATCATCCATGGCATTCACGTTCATGATTGTAAGCCTGCAGGAAATGCTATGGTGAGGGACTCTCCCACGCATTACGGGTGGAGAACTATCTGCGATGGAGATGGGATCTCCATATTTGGAGGAAGTCACATTTGGGTGGACCATGTCTCCTTGTCCAACTGTGCTGACGGTCTCATCGATGCCATCATGGGTTCCACTGCCATTACCATCTCAAACAGCTATTTCACTCACCACAACGAGGTACTTACATGGAGTAATTTTCAGTAGACAGCTCTGTTTTGCTCGAAATGTTGTGAAACAATGTTAATATTGCTCTGCTTTTGTGTTGAGCATTGCAGGTGATGTTGTTGGGTCATAGTGATAGCTACACTCCCGACGTGAATATGCGGGTGACGATTGCATACAACCATTTTGGAGAAGGTCTTATGCAACGAATGCCCAGGTGAATAAATAACATCATTCCATTCCCTCCAATATTACACTACAGTGTGGAAGTCGTATGGCCAATAAATGAATGGATGAATGAATGCAGGTGCAGGCATGGATATTTCCATGTGGTGAACAATGATTACACTCACTGGGAAATGTATGCGATTGGTGGGAGTGCAAACCCCACGATCAACAGTCAAGGCAATAGATTCTTGGCACCTGCAAATCCTTTTGCGAAAGAGGTAACAAAGCGGGTATACGGGGACGTGGATGAATGGAAGAATTGGAACTGGAGATCGAAGGGAGATCTGATGCTGAACGGCGCATATTTCACGCCATCGGGAGCAGCGGCGTCTTCAACATATGTAAAAGCATCGAGTCTGCCAGCGAGGTCTTCCAGCCTTGTCGGACCGCTCACCCAAAATGCGGGTGTACTCTTCTGCAGGAAAGGAGTTCGCTGCTATCCTGAACTTCTAAAGCACCTGTCCAGCCACTTACCAAGGTCGAGTTCAACGAACTAGTTATCTTGGGAATGAAACTCTTCTCTTATTTGTTTTTAGCCTTTCCCAAAATTTCTAATGTATGTAGATAGATGATAGTGGAAATTTGGCACCTTGTTCAATTGGACAGAGTAGGTTTCTAATCAGATTTCAGCTAAGCAAAAATCACAGAGTAGTTATGCTTTTAATGAACAAGTGGACAGAGTTATTATGCTTTTAATGAACAAAATTTTTACAGAGTAGTTATGTTTTTAATGAATAGGCGGACAGAGTGGTTATGCTTTTAATGAACAGGTTTATTTTTATTTTTTTCAAGAGTAAAAACACCGATCCTTCATTACTGAAACAAAAGATAGTTTTATGTGTAGAAATCTGAAAGCTTCAAAGTCCTAAATAAATGGGAGCTAGAGATATATAAGCAGCAGCATACAAAATAAAAATAAAAACAGAGTGCCAAAATACACTGCATAACAATGCATGTCTATTTGCCAAAAACAGAGTATTAAAGAACATGTTTGCTTGCTCGTCTATATTTTATGTGGAAGCAGCATACAAAATAAAGACAGTGTGCCAAAATACACTGTGTTATGCATGTCTATGTGCCAACAACAGAGCATTAATGAACATGTTTACTTGCCCGTCTCTATTTTATGGCAATATGGATCATCGGAGTAAAGTTCTTTTTGAAAACTCTCATATTAATCTCTTTATGATTACCTTCAACATTAGGAATGATTTTAATGAATATGTTTCTAATCAGATTTCAGCTTGAGCAGAAATTGAATAGATTGATTATTAAAATGGATGTCTATCTGAAAGGCTTCTTTGATGGAGCATGTGTCAATGGAAACTGTGGAACTGGTATGGTAATTGATATAAACCTTTATTATAGTATGCAAATGATGTTGGGATTTGGGCTTAGTACTATTGCTAAAGCTGAGTTATTAGCTTGTTCGGTCTTTCTAAGATTGTTGCTCATGAAAGTATTTTAATATTTTTAGTTTTTGGGATTCCAAAAACACTATTGACTGGATTAATAGGAAGGCTATTATGCATAAATTTCATTTCATCTTGAATATGAAGGGCATTACCAGAAAAATATGATGATTTACAGGTCAGACATATTTACGTTATGCGTATGCAAATGGCATATATATATTATAGTATGCAAATGAGGTTAGGATTTGGGCCTAGTACTATTGATAAGGCTGAGTTATTGGCTTGTTGGGCCTTTCTTAAGATTGTTGCTCATGAAAACTTTTTAAAAATTTTAGTTTTTCGGATTCCAAAAACACTATTGATTGGAAAGCTATCAATCTTGAATGCTGAGGGTATTACAAAAACAATATGATGATTTACTGTCAGAGATATCTACAGAGATTCTAACAACAATGCTGAAGGCATTACAAGAAAATTATGATGATTTACAGATCAGACATATCTACAGAGATTTTAACAATGTTATTGATATGCTATCTAAAGAAGCAGTGCTCTTAGATGCTGGTGAATGTGATCTAAATTATTATTATATGGTCATTTGTAGATTAAGCACTGTTTTTTTCCATGTTTTGGTATCTGAAAAGTCGCTTTGAGATTCTGTTTTAATGATAGCTAAATAGTACAGTGAATAACTATGTTTTAAAAAGTGCATGTCTACTGTTTTTGAAAACTAAAAATATGAATTTGATATATTTTTTTCACTGGGGAAGGAAGAAAAAAACAGAAAAGAAAGGTAATTGATTCCCTCTCGGAATGCGGAGCAAGCGTAGACGTTTTAGTTTTATTGTGATGTGATCGGCACTTGCTTAATCATGTTGGGCAGAAACAGAATTTTTCCTATTTGCTCATCATTTGCCTCTGTATTTGGTGTTATGCCCACCTTTCTCAAAGCTGTAATAAACTTACTTGGATCGTAATGTGCACGTCTGGTGGTGGAAAACCAAAATTTGCCACTTAAATTATCCACTATGTCCCAATCTCAACAATGTACAAAAGCAAACAAGTTAAAGTGGCGTTATAATGGTGGTCAGGTCAGTGGGGACGGTGACCTTTGCTTTGGTTCTTTCTGCTCAGTGTTATTTTTGGGAACCAGTCGATGGCTTCCTTATAAAACAGAAATATGTACCCTGTTATAGATGCTATGCTATTCCATTTTCTGTGACCGCATTTTCAATCCTTATCCGCATTCTATTTCCTTGGTCAAATACGGAAAGCGTGTGTTATCGGATCTCCAGTTAGCGAATTTGTCATGATGGCCGTCTCTGGGATGCCGGATCTTTCACTACGTAATGTTTTCACCGAAAGAGTGCACATCAGTTTTCAAAATTGAACCCTTCCTAGGTCTAAATTTTTTAAATTACAACCCGGAAAAAATTTAAAATATCAAAATCACAATGGTTAGATTAAATTTTCATATTTCAAAAGAAGGGAAATATTTTTAATAATTTGTTAGTACTTTTTTAAGCTTTTTAAAGTTTACGACAATTTTGAGTTTGTACTAGCACATACATCACTCTAACTAGTGATAGTTTGGTAGAAGAGACCAGTGAAATTCCAAATGACCTCATACATTTTAATAGTTATGTCATGATTTGGGGAAGTTTCCCTAAGGCCCCCAACTTACCCCAACATGATGCAACTTGCAACAATAAGACTGCAACAGTCATGGTACTATTACACCTAGCACAGGGCGGCAGAGCACATTGAATAACCATTCAACAACTATGAACGTGCTCTCGCTCTGCCGTGATTATCCTTGAGTGCTCTTTCCATGCGTCCATTTTTTCCATTTTCATTTGAATTGCAACCCATCATCCACAGAAGGAAAGTTATTGTTCGACGCTAGAATATAAGGTATTTTTCATTATCCTCCTCATATCTTCATTAACATTTTGTTTTTCATTCTATGGATTCTTTAATGCAACACTACTTGAAGTAATGGCAGCCTTCATGGTCACACAATGTATCGTGGGCACCATAGAATCCACACCCCAGGAAATCAACATTGTGGCTAGATACCTTGAATGCCACTACTTGCCATCCTTCCATCTAGGCATTGGTGGTGGAGTTGTTTTCTACATTGTTAATGGTGCAGATTTTTATTGTCATAATTAAATGAATCTACCAGCGATGAAAATAATATCTATCTTATATCGAGGGTATTGGACTCCACAACTATAACGCTCTCATTCAAACTCTTGCTTATTTTTCTTCGTTGCTTAAATCCATACATATTTATTGTCAAAGTACAATTTTTCATGAAGTGTTTGTTCTCTATCATAAAGCTACAGGTTTCCTTGAATGTTACAAAACATAATTCAACAAATCAATGAATAACATATAAAGAAATCTATAGTCAAATCCTATGGAATCTTGCTAAGGTTGAATTTTTTCTATCTCAATCTTGCTAAGGGATTTTTAATTTATATATTTACTTATTCTATTGCTTTTATTTATTTAATAGGTATAAATCTTGAAAAATGTCTCCTATTGGCCGTCCTAAGAAGGATAAAATGCAATTGTCAATTGTTGAATCATTTGGCCTTACACAACATTCTAATCGACCATGTAATATTCAAAATGAAGTTCAAGCTCATCTACATGAATACGATGAATCAAATAGTGTAGAACTTGTTGAAATAGAAAACCCATCAAAGAAACACAAAATAATATTCAAATCTAAATGGAATACAAGGTTTCCGTGGGCTTATGTTTTAAAACATTTAATGGTAATGAAAGGATAAAATGTTATTGACGTGTTAAATTTAAAAGTGAGACTCCATTTTCAAAAGAGGGAACTACCACGCTTCAAGTTAGTGGTATAAGTGGCCATGCAAAATCAAAAGTTCATTTTCTTTTTACAACTTTAGGAGGGAAAAAGCGATTGAAGCAATATTCCAATCAATAAACATGTAGAACTAAAGGTAAATGTTGGGAAGGAGAAAATTATATCAATGATTGAAAACATGTATTTTGTTGCTATACATAATTTATCTTTAGAAATGTATAAGTCAATATGTGACTTGAATATGTTGGACACCTAATCCTCTATGGGTTAGTGTGGAAGTCGAATAGACTAAGGAAGTCCAAGAGACCTTGGAATACGAAACCAAGAGTCACACCATGTACTATAAATGTATATGATTTGTTAATAATAAATGAACTATCATGCTTATCTTTCATATTATGTTGTTGCCCATGTGTGTGTTTAACATGGTATCAAAGCAGCAGGCATATTCCTGCCCCTGCATAATTACTGTGAGCCAAGTTTAGGCTTGGGCATTTTCAGATTTTCTAGAATTTGTCTTCCATCTCCCTATTTATAGAAATATTCTAATATATATAACGCCTTCCATAATACTGCATGAAAATATGTTGTTGCATTAGGCACAACATAACAATTATGCTGTACGCCTCCTCTTGATGATCTTTTGATGGCAAGAACATTATCCTCCATGAATGAAGCGTTTGACATTTCTAGATCTGTGAATGCTCTGTCAGAGGTCGAAGTCGAAGGATCTATTTGCTCCATTCAATTAATGTCATGCCATGAATTTGGAGCCTTGGAGCAGCGTTGAACATCTTCAGTGAGCGCAGGTCCAAAATTGATTTGTGGTCAAAACCTGCGAGCTTGTGTACACATGTGGTGAACCAGACATGAAGGTGAAATCCGGAATTGATTGAAATATTGCTGGAAGACTGAAGGACTCTACATTGAATATGTTGGTCAAAATCATTGTCGTGGTGAACATTGGTTTGAATTATGCATATTGTTTTGTGTTGGAATACTGAATGAGGTGAAGAAATGAACGTTGCTTAGCATTGAGATGATCGATATATAATATGCGTTGAACATGTTGTACTGCGTTTGCATGGTTGGAGACTGGTGAGTGGTGCGTTGAACCTTCATTCACATGTTGTTTTGCATTATTTGAGGTCATGCCATACATTATATATGGACATTGATCATGGTATGTAAATCCAAATTGATGTTACATTAAGGGTTTTTAAAAGGTTGAATGGTATCATATAATTGTTCCAATTAACTTTGATGTGCCACCAGTAAGTTATCAGATATTTGAATTATTTCAAATCTGTTAATGATTAAATTAGAGCAACCCTCCACATCTAGATACTTGAGCTTCTTTAAATTCCTGAAGTTATATTGAATCCTTTCCAAATCGTGTCAATTTGAGAGATTGATATACTCGAGATTTATCAAATCACCAAAGGTAGTTAGCGGGTCCTCCAAATTGTGACAGCCCTGCAGATCAATGTGTTGGAGATATTTACCAAAGGAATTGGGCAGGCAACTTGAGAGATTGATATGTCGGAGGTCCCTCAAATCACCAAAGGAATTTGGTTGGAGATATGTGGTATGTGTTACTGCTGCAGTTAGTTGCTTGGATAGAGATTGGAGTGTCGACTCATTGAATTGGTCAAAAAGGAGTATGCGCAGCTAACGAAGCTCAGGGATAGGGACAATTACCTGGAGGCTACCATTTTTCTCCTTAAGCCGTTTCTCTACTTTCGCATGAAATTTTTACCAAACACTCATGAGTTTTGAACATTCTCCATCGCCTCTTTACTCTTCATGCCACTTGACTGCTTCACTACATGTTGCTTGAGCATTTATTTACCTGCTCGTTTGTCTACTATATCTGTGGTCATCCATTTTACGGTTGAAAGACCAAAAGAGATAAAGGTTTGAGCATCACCCTCAATTGACCAACATAGATACCAAGTTCGAATAACTTACAGATGAATGGGCTCCTTTTCCTGTGAATTTCTCATGTTTAAGCTGCGTCTAAGTAAAGAAGGAAATGAAAGATAACCGACTAGATGCGTGCCCAACATTTGAGACTTGGATACTCTTGGCACTTGTGGGGACTAATGGCGACATACCCAACTGTGTGAGGTGGACAAAAGCGGCCATTTGTTGTGTCTGCAGGTGGCCTGATTCACCCAAATTTGTCCTCCATGTGAGTTGAAGCTTGCCAAGGTTGTTGCTTCCTTCAACTTCCACTAATCTAGAGTCAACATAAGGCTGTCTCAATTGATATAGAATTATCACCATCATCTGTCAAAGAAATTGCAGTCCAAGGTTGAACAGACTCAAATTGGACCTGATCCATGTAAATATGTGACTTTGTGTGATTTTCAATGCAAGCTTCCAAAAATGTGCTTTCCTTGACATAGCGCACCTTTGTTCTCACTGAAAGTGGATTAGCCACCACAAATTTGAAAAACTGAGGAAGATGCTTCCGCTCCCCATCTGCATCAGTGTACACCGCCATACAAACTAGCGTGTGTGCTCCTAATTCTTTAATGTCGTGTTCTATTATGAAATCATAGCGTCCCCCCGCTCTTATGGACTCAATGGGTGACTTTGAAGTGTCTGAAAGTACAAACCGCTGTTGTTTTGTTTGCATTTCTGCCTTAATGACCACGTCTCTAACTTTGTAGTTAGAGTGACTATGGTGATGTGTATCTGCAGGCCCTCATTCCAGATAGACCATCCATTGAGATGCGACCCATTTGATCTCCAGAGAAGCTAAACCCAGGAATAGAAAGAAAGGAAAGGCATATTAGTCCCTGTTGTTTGGATTCTATTCACTGCAAGTGCACGACAAAGCCTTTGATGATTGAAAATTCATTAGTGCACCTCCCAAGCCACCATGAGTCTATGGCTGCCTAATTAAGTTCTGGCTCTAGGGTTGCAGACTTTTTCATGTTTCAAAAGTGCTGGTGTTGGTGGTGGACAAAAGAGCGCCTGTAACCTAATTCTTCTCCACCTCCTTATAAAGAGTGACATCTGCCTTTTTCTTTGTTTTAACTGCTTTGCATATTTCAATCCATTTCATAATCAAGGTTCTACAGGGCTATTTTCCTTTTCAGACAGAACGGGAGAACACATGTAACAATGGTTCTAATTCTTCTCATCCTCAGAAAGAGAGAGATCTACACTATGACGATTTGAATTGCATTACTTATTTCAAGTTATCATTCAAAAAAAGAAAGGAGGTTATAGTGGTTGCAGTTATAACCCATTTGGTCTGCAAACTTGTAAATTCTCATTTAATCAACCAGTTTTGTGTAAATTATAGCCTAAGGTATTAATAGTATAGTTGGAGAAAATGGCTAGATTTGATGATGTATTAGAGTTACTGAATACACTAATACATTCCACCATTGGCTGGATGGTAAATATCAACAAAGACATTCTCTATGACATTCAGACCTGCCTGCATAATGCACAAGAAAAGATTGATTTTTTGCATCTTGAATCACAACTACAACAAGAAGAGCTACATCAAAATAGACATCATTCTGAACCTGTTTTTGTTCAGAACATTGAGACGACGACCCATCAGCAACAAGTCAATAATGTTACAGTTCATTCAGATTTAGTACCCAATAAAGTACTAGTTGTACATGCAGATGCAGAAATTCAGCTTGCTCTTCTCAAGCCCATCATCAGACCTTGGGAAGAGCTTGTCCACAACAAGCACAAAACAGGTCTTGGATATGAGAAGGACATGTCCTTTCATATTCCAGACTACTCAAAGCCCATTTAGTTTCAAAGTGTTGGATTTCTTCAGGACGGTTCATCTTCACTTGCTCCTCATGACAGTTCACCTTCAATTGTTTCAGTTTTTGGTTCTCTCCACAACAGCCACAACAGATTGTGAAATGCCAACACTGTGATCGAGTTGGCCATCTAAAAGATCACTGTTTTGATCTTCATCCATGTAAGCACTGTCATAAAACCAATCATTCTTCAAACAGATGCTTCAGAAACAAACCTCCTACAAGAACAAAGATTCATCTTGGATGGATCGCTTCTTGGCAATGGGCATCAACAACCAAGAAGATATTTTAGTCACATGTCAGACATGTTCAAGAGTATTGAACAGTCTTGCAGTTGAGTTTTCTCCATCATCTCACCTTGTATCTGACAGGGGGGGAAATGATGGTCATCTACAAGCTTCAAAGCCACATCAAGCGAGCCTGAGCCAGAACCTATCACACCAGTTTCAGAGTTGTAGCCAGAGACAAAGATGCCCCTGAACATGCCGGCAGTTGGTAATTTGGGACACTTCCTATAGCAGAATACTTTAGCTTCTTGCCAGTTTCAGAAGAGTTCCAGGAATAGAATTGGGGACACTTCCTCTAGCAGAAGGGTTCAACTTCTTGCCAGTTTCGGAAGAGTTCCAGGAATAGAACTGGGGACACTTCCTCTAGCAGAAGACTTCATCTTCTTGCCAGACTTGGAATAGTTCCAAGAATTGCATTAAGCATTCCAGAGTTGTTGGTCATCCTTAAACCATCACAGGTTGAGACTTCCCTTTTCAGGTTGAAGTTCTCCCTTTTATGCGAGGTGAGACCTCCCTTTCATGGTTGAATGTTTCCCTCTTCAAAATAATAGGAGCACTTCCTCTAGCAGAAGACTTCAGCTTCTTCCCAGTTTTGGAAGAGTTCTAAGAATTGCACTAAGCATTCCAGTGTTGGTGGTCATCCTTAAACCACCACCCTTTATACCAACATTTCGAAGAGCACATTCAACCTAGTGCTGCCATGCATTTTTGCACATTTTCTATTACAACTCTCTTCTTGGACTCATACATAACCCTTCGGATTAAGGGGGGGGGGGGGGAATGTTGGACACCTAATCCTCCATGGTTTAGTGTGGAAGCCGAATAGACTAAGGAATTCCAAGAGACCTTGGAATATGAAACCAAGAGTCACACCATGTACTATAAATGTATATGATTTGTTAATAATAAATGAACTCTCATGCTTATCTTTCATATTATGTTGCTGCCCATGTGTGTGTTTAAAAAAATAGTTATAAATGCACTCCACGCGTGTTTCTAATAGATGAATATTTTGCATACACAAATACCACACTAAGAAAAGATTTTCTTCAAGTTGCTATAGAGGTGTATTGGAACAAACTAAAATAGAAGATTTTACATAGGTCATTTTACTCAATTTTAGTTGATGAAAGCACTAATGAAATTATGGAACACCAATTTATCGTTTATATTACATATTTGACGAATGAAAGAAGAGGTCAATGTTTAACAAAGTTTATATTTTTACTTCAAATAAAGGATGGAATAGCTCAATGTATGTACGATCTAGTGAGAAATCTTTTAACATAAATGGATTTATATTTGATGAAGTTTGTTGGCTTTGGTTTAGATGGTGCATCTTCCATGAGGGGTATTCATGAAGGCTTATCTCCTAAGCTTCATATGCTCCTCATTTACTAGTTATCCATTGCATAACTCACAGGGAAGCATTAACAGTCAATGAGGCTTCATCTCATTTTCCAGAGTTGCAATATATTAACGAATTTGAAACAAAGTTTGTTCATGGCTTGGAAAATCAACTAAAGGACATGGAAAATTGAGAGAGCTAATGTATACATTTCAAATCACTAAGATAGTGGTCTTACAAATTCATCAAATTAGGCAGCTCTCTAGAGGAAAGGTCATGGAAAGATTTGTTAAACTCATGCATTAATTGTTAGGATTGGGAGTTAGGGGAGAAACAAATGTATGGGTTGGCATCAATATTTCAAGTGAAAACTTGTATCCATAGACTTGCATACATGCTCATTGGTTGAATCAAAATTTCGAAGAGGATCATGTTGATATTACATATATTGACACTACTTTACATGTTTCTATTAGCATTCTTTGTAAATGATTTTTGGAAAGCATTTTTGGTGTAGATGCAATGCATATGTCTTATTTTTTAGTTAAAGCATAAAGACGAACCCATGAATTTGCAGATAGCACAGGTATGTTACATTTACATCCATTTAGGTTCGAAAGTTTTCCAAAGATGAAAATATCGGGGCTACTATATGGCTGTATTCTTTTGGGAAAATGTTTTATTGTAAAGATGATTGAATATCTAGATAGGAGATTCATAGATTTACATGTATTTAAAGTGGTTTACTTTTCCACTTCTGAACATTATTATCAAGAAGTGAATGATATAGACTGTCCAAGAAAAATATAGTTGAAATGTTTATGTGAACTATTGTGGATACTGCTAGATGTTTGGGTGAAATGAATGAATTTATTTGTGTTATTTTTAAATCATACCCTAAAAAACATATGTATGGCATGAGACCTATGTGGAGATGAACATGAATGGTTTGAAGACTTTCCATATTTGATGCAATTATGGCAAGCTATTCTTGTTATCCCAAAAATCACATCAGTGTGTGAAAAAGACTTTTCAAAATTAAATAGGATAAAAAATGATGATAGATAAAGACTTTCATTGGAGACACTAGATATGTTAATGTTTCTATCTCTAAGTGCACATCATGCTCTAAATGAGGTAGATTGGAATGCCACTTATGATGTAAGGAATTAAATGAAAACTAGAAATCCATTTCCATTGGGAAAATATATTTATATTTTCAATTATATAAGTCCAAATACTTTTGAAGATCATCAAATGAAACATATGTTTACCTTTTTTAATGGAATTTTATTTTTGTTTGTTTGTTTATTTAATAGTTATATTGATATTTTATAGTGTTTTTATTGAAGCTACTCTTTAAATTTTTAAGATTTTAAAGATTTAAAATGACACTATTTCATTATGGAATTGTTTTGAAGGGTTTATTTAATATATACTTTTCAGTAGAAGTGACTTTTTTCTATAACCTTTTATCCTTGAAGGGTTAGATGAATATATGCCCTTCCAAATAAAATTAAGAGCAGACCTTCAAATTTGGTAGCTGGTGCTCATCCTTGTGTCCTGTGGGGGTAAGCATCTCATCTTTGTTGGTTTCCACAAAGTTGGGGTTGTACAATTTGGAAGAAAATTGTCAAAAATAACAATAATTTTTATATTTTAAATATAATATATATTATTAAATAAAAATAACTATTTTTTTAAATACTATAATGATAATAATGTTCACCGAAATAGAAATAGAAAGGGTTTCTCTAAATTTTAAAAGATGGAAAATTATTTGAAAATTTTAAATATTTTATTTTTATGCTAGAAAATCATGTGTTATATGGTAGGTTAGACCTTACGAGATAAGTTAAAAAATATATGCTAAGTTTAATTAATAAATAAAATGGTATTTTTTCTTGATACTTTGAAAAATCTAGGGACATTTGAACTTTGGAAATTAAATAGCTTAAACTTATAATTTTTAAAAATCTCTATTGAATTTTGGCAAAATTGAATAGAGATATGCCTAAACTACGCTGAAAATATATAATAAATAGTTAAATTTAATATAACTAGGTACATAAATAAAAAATGTTTTTTTGTTAAATGATAAAGAAAAGCATTATTTATTAATAGAATCTATAATAAAAGTAAAAGGAAATTTAAATCTTTTAAAGAGAAAAATTATATGATTAGCTATAATTTCAAGGCTTAGCTCAATTGGTTGAGTTCTCGTTGCTAAGTAGCTTGCCAATTCGGAGGTCATGGGGCCAGTTATCTTTGAAGCCCTTGAGGTTAGGAGGCGAGAGATGATCCCTTCGGGTTGATCTGCCTATATTTTCTACGAAAAAATAAAAAATAAAAGAATCAAAATCAGGTTGATCTGCCTATATTTTCTATGAAAAAAGTAAAAAATAAAAGAATAAAAATACCATCTCATATTCATGCCATATTCATACAATCTCATATATATATATTGCAAAATCATATCATATACTATGTTTAATAATAATTGTATATACTATTATTATATTATTATTAGACAAGAAAGAAAACATAGTTACACACAAAAATATTTTTCATTCATAATTCAATCAAAATATGATGCATATATATAGTTGGAACTAGATCCAAATAATTTGAAACTTGGATATGGAGGTTGAGATATTCTCTTAACATAATCCCAAACCAACTATAAACTTAGCATGAAAGCATTATCTCCAAGTCCCTCCCTTAATGCTTACATGTCAAATTCTAAAAACACAAACTACAATAATAATATTGATCTTTGTCTGGCTGATCTTCATCAACACTTGCACCCACTCTGTAATCTCATAAACATTGTTGTTTCTTCACCACCACAACTTCAAGCTACCACTTGACCTCAATTTAAAAAAATAACTGCCTCTAACCATCATTGATGTACTTACAGGACTGAAACGCTTCTTGACTACCCCAAAACATAGCATAGACACTGAATCACTCTATGAACATGGGTCCATTCTAGTAGTATGCATCGAAATACATACTTCTAGTTATATAGTTAAGTTGTCTAGGTATTGAGCTTATCTAATAGTCAATCATACACTTGACCCCTTTCTGACACACACAAACTTACATACATACAAAATATAACCTCTAATTGATGCTCTTGAAGCATCGAATAACAACAAGACCCATCATCATATAAAAAACTCTAAACATAATTAGATCAATGATATGTTCTCTTGGCACCGAAGAATGTCGAGAACCACTCACTCAAACTATGTTACTCTATTCATTATGCGATTCTTCATTATAAAAGTTTACACACAATAAATATGACATACCTAAGTAATAGCTAAATTGTTGACATGGCCACTTTTCTTGCATCTATACGTCAAATATAGAGATAACATGGTCACAAATTCAAATTTGTAGCTTCACTTTGGTAGCACAGAACACACGTTCAAAGGAGAAAGAGAGAAAACCATGCACAATAGAGAAATAATCTAATATCTAACAGATCTGCATAATCATGGCATATTTTCTTTCTGCATGAGTGCCCTATGATTTCACGAATCCATTCATGTCAACAATTTCAGCATGGGTTTTCATAAATATAATTGTCAGGGGAATTATTATTGCAAATTGTTGTCCCAAATGACCTTGACATAGCCTAGGGATCGATAATCCTTTTGTGCTCCCTAATGCATGCGACCGTTGTGTCCTTGGGTAGAGTTGAAGAGTGTATCCAAAGAAATCAATCTCTCTTGATTGAAGGGAAGAATAAACCTAATCTGCACAAAGGACTAAATGCAAATCAAATTAAGCAGTTTTGAACAACATTTTCCTAATATGGAGAGCCAAAATTGCTGCAATTGAAACGAAAAAGGTTGTTATTCATTTTTGTGTCAACACCAATCTGATGGCTTTGAAAATGAAAGATGTCTTCTTGCAAGGAATTTTCTTTTGACAAAATTGGTGGCACCAATAGCTCAAAACACAAAGCAAAAAGAAAAATGTGTGTATATTAGCACATTGAAATCTCGCACATGAGCACTACACAAACCACTCTCCTATATTATCTATACAAAGGATTTAAACATGTAGAAATGGCATAATCATAGCCCCTCTCTTGAGAGAGTCAGGGCTGAATTGGCTCTAATACTAAGAGAGAAAACATAGTTACACACAAAAATATTTTTCAGTCATAATCCAATCAAAATATGATACATATATATAGTTGGTACTAGATCCAACTAATTCCAAACTTGAATATGGAGGTGGAGATATTCTCTCAACATAATCCCAAACCAACTCTAAACTTAGCATGGAAGCATTATCTCCATATATATATATAATATATTTATATATATATATATATATATTCTTCACAAGATTAATTTTTCTAAGAAAAAAATGACCATGGAAACAATTTTATCTTTTTTCATTACGTATAAGTTTTTTTCTTCCTTTTACTATTTCAATTTATTACATTTTAAATTTCACTTTTCTAAATTTTTTCCTCTTTATTTTTTTTCTTTTCAATTTAGTTTTGCAATGATGCTTCAATTATTTTACTCAATAGAGATAAAATGATACAATTTTTTTAATATATCACAAAAAAAAATGTGATAGACAAAGTAATTATCCACACAATAAATTATTTTTTTTCACACGTTCAATTATATATATACTTGGAACTAGATCCAACTAATTCTAAATTGGGAGATTGTGGTTGAGAGAATATCTCAACAATCTCCAACAACCCAAACGAACTCCAAACCAATTCTAATATAAGCATATTGCATTAATGGAAGCATTATCTTCAACACCCTCCGTTAATTAAAAATAACAATACTAGAATCACAAATTGCAACACTGATGTCTCTCTGACTTGGTCATCATTAACACTTTCACCTACTTTGGCATCTCATATACTACACTCTTTCTTAACCACAACTTTGAGTTTACCACATGACGCATTTAAGACAAAATTACCTTTGACCATCATTGACATATTTGTAGGACCAAGCCTTCTTAACATACTTTCAGTTGGTCGTTATGACAAGGAAGTTGTCTCGATATTGAACCATTTTATTGGAAAACTTCCATATAACAAACACATAACACACTGCATTTGTTAGTTATATAGGAAAGTCATTTGAATGCCGAATGTATCCAACAATCAATCTTACAAAGTAACCTGCTTTACACAAATTTACTAACCTTCAAACTATAACCAATAACCATTATTCTTAGGTCACTACATCCTCTAAGAACCACAGGCTATAACAAACTTGTAGACATAATCACACTAGTGAGTGTTCTTGTGACACCACATACAATAAGAACCACTAGTTTAAATTATGTTAATCTGCTAAATATGATTGGTTCTTCATATTTCACAAACAAACTTAACAAAAAAATGGGAAAAATAAATTGCTTAACAAAGAAGGCAACAAAGCCTATGACAAAAAAACTAATCAAATGCTCTCCTTTGAATAGAAACTCTTTCCATTGGCTCAAGTTTGATTCCCTATGTGTTCTACTCGAGAATCCCCAATTTTGCTTTAACTAAATCTGATCATATGGGTCAAAAGGCCATGAGGGATCTTTGGTATCATGGAAGATGGCTCCCAAATCTTTGTAATGGCCTTCACAAAAATTTAACAAGAGAAAACACTGCAAAATCTTCACCAGATCAGTGGGCTAGAAAATATGATTCTCCATAATTTGATCGAGAGCCTGCGCCTTGGGACATATGTTGTATGTTGAATCCACTGGACTTGGCACCACCAATATCCCCACACCCCTACAAACAACCTGTGATTTGGCATATAAATGAACTAAACCACATAGAGATGATTTACAAAGTAAGGGCACACAGAAACACTTTGTTGTTAAGGACTTTGTTGATCACTCCCCACAAAGATTTGAGAGAGGTGATGAATTGGAGCTTGTCGAATCCAAGCAACAACAACATATCCATTTAATCATAAAAACTAATGTGAAATGCACAAATAAGACCAGGAAATTAATGCAATTAGCTTGCCATATGTTATTCATATGTGTGACATAAATATAACTCTATCCTAATGGAAAATGACCACAAACAAAATGGAGAAGACCATTTTAGTAACTACAACTTCCACGACAATAAATGTATATATGGACACAAATTCTAGCATGATTGTAGATCAATTGGGTTATTATTACATAAGAAGTAAGGTAGCACAACAAATGAAACTTGCAATTATGATAATCGATTAATTGACGGAGCTATTTGGCTTTGTTGTAACAATAGCTCCTGAAAGTCACTTCTAGTCTGAACTCATCATCTCATAATGAGCAAGTATTGATGAACATATTCCATAAGCTTGCCCCCTACACTTTGTAATTGTATTACAGATGACACATTGATCCTATCATCACCAATGAGCTCTCTGCGACATTGTCTTCATTGTCACACAGATTATAATAAGATAATGATTCCGCCTCCAACTGCAGAATAACACATAGACACATAGAAATCTCACACGCTATGCTAATCTATGTATAAGGATTTAAACTTGCACAATTGGCATGATTACAACCCCTCTCTTGAGAGAGTCATGACTAAACTAGCGTTGATACCATGACAAAAGAAGTAATTGTACATACAATAAACTATTTTTCTCACACATTCAATCACAAATATGATACATATATATAGTTGGAACTAGATCCAACTAATTTTAAATTGGGAAGTTGTGATTGAGAGAATATATCAACAATCTTCAACAACCCAAACCAACTCCAAAACAATTCTAATATAAGTATAGTGCATTAATAGAAACATTATCTTCAACAAAATATTTGTATAATATTTTACATTAACAATTGATTCATTATTAACTTTGTATTAGTGATGCTTTGATTATAAATGTAAGAACTAACAATTTTTTTATAGCTTTAATCTATCTTAAACCTTAATCTATTAAACCTTAATTAATTACATATTTAGTAAATTAATTTTGAAAAATAAAATAATGAAGCAATTAAGTTCCGTGTAGGCTAGTTAAGAATTCAATCGATAAGAGTGAAAACACTCCAAACTTAAAGAACCATATTTATTTATTTTTAATTATAAAAAATTATATTAAAATTTATCACTATTCACTTTTATACCAAAATTAATTCTCAACCGATCATAATCATTATATAAAAACTAATCTACATTTTATTGTTGTTGTTCACGTACAAACATTATTACAAAACCTTTCATTTTTCAATTTTGCTGTCGTTGTTCATCCAAGTATAAACATTATTATAGAGTCCGTGTGTTTCTTTGGACATGCATTGCTTACAGCTACATTTAATTGTTGGAACCATTTATTTCTATTAATTTCACCCACGCGTCTTTAATATGTTATGGCACGAAGTAAATTGAGTTGAGAATTATGTTTTTGGTTTTTCTTGAGGGTATTTTGAGTTGAAAATTATACTTACAATTGAGTTGGGAATTATGTTAATAGTACATAATATTTATGGCAAGTTTTTATATTATAGAAAAAATGGCAAATATTATTGTTATTATTATTTTTTTAATTAATGGTTTTGAAGAGTTAAAATATTTAGAAAATTGATATTATAATAAATAATTTGAAATTAAGATTTAATGTTGATGAGAAAGCGTTTTTTATTTTCAACAATAAATTCTTTTGATTCATAGTGTTTAGGAATTGTCTAATTAAAGTTCATAAGACTTTCTTTTTATTTTACTAATGTTGATTTATTTATTTATGTTAGCTAATTAAAACAAATAGATACTTTCTATCTTGTAGATTATAGTTGATCATGTCCTTCTAGTATCTTAATTGTTGCTCTCACACTCTCTTTTCATCACATCACATTGTTATCATTTTTCTACAAAGTGAAGGTCTCTTCCCTTATGTCCCAATATTTTAGCCAAGACTTCGCATTTTTATGTCAATCACCCTTGAGCCATAAGTAGTTTCGACTAGATTTTGAGGCAGACTTAGGAAACCTCTTGTACTTCATGGTGTTTATCTTGTTCTTATACATTAAGCATATGGTCATAGATATGCTTTTAATGAGGATATATTTGCTTCTATAACTAGGATATGGTATAATGTATTGCCTTTAGTTATAATATATAACTTTTAAAACTCTTTTGTATTTTCTTTATCTTTTTCCATGATTGTATATGAATGTTATACTCTCTTTACTTTTAAGGTTATCTATTATAAAATGATTATCAATTTGTAGGATAATTATATAGAATCTCGAGGGTGACATATGTATCAAATAGGGCCTTCTCTTTTTCTCAATACAAAAACTTTGCATCTTTGTGCAATTGTTCTCGAGATCAAAAAAATGATTTCAGCCTCCATTATGTATTCCTTCAACATTATAGTTCTAATTTATATTGTGACGAAAATCAATTCCAAAATACTTAAAAAATGGGATTTTTCATGACTGTTATCATAAACAAATCCAAGATAGATAATTTGATTGGATTTAATTTTTAGTGCCTATGTTGTATTATTATTTATTGACATCCCAATGTTAATACATATTCTTTTTAGAATTTTAATCTTCGTACATCAATATTTTAGAACTTAGATATCATTTTTTGGGATTCAACTGCGTTAAGTAAGTCATTCACGTATGACCATTTCCATGAGAGGTAGTCGAAACTGACTAATTTCTCATGATTTTTGAATAGTTCACTTAGCACTCATTGCATCGGGTGATGCTCACAGGGGTGAAGAAGTGGGATTGAAACTAGTGAAAAGTAGAGAACGAATCACATAGCATCAATCATCACTTCCGGGGCTTGCACCCGGTAACCAGGACTTCCCAGGAGGTCACCCATCCCAGAACTCCTCTGGCTCAAGCGCCCTTAACTGTGGAGTTTTT
>APFE031205764.1:114335-129369 GCA_000404065.3 Pinus taeda
GGAGCTCGATGCACGGAAACCACTTTGCGTTGAGAGGTGGTGCGATATGAGACCAGGCAGTTTTGGTTTACCGTCTGGTTTTATGCCCCGTTGACTGCTGACTGCGCGGGGTTGGTGAAATTATAATTTTAACAATTATATCGATGGGGCATATTATAAACTACCACATCTGATTGAGAAAGCCACAAAACCAATCCCACAAGTTTTTTAATCGAAGTCAACCTTCTTTCAGTGATACATTGAAAATATCCTTTGTCATCTCGACAATCATGCAAATGGTGCAGCGATTTCAACAATACATCAATAAAAGGGAAAGCTCTAAACCTACTCTAATTAAGAACCATGGATCTAGATGAGTCAGGTTGACGAATAGAAAAGGCACTTTCCGAAGTTGGTGCATTCTGGGTTGCGCAAAGACAAATATTTCCTCCCTTGGGCGATGATTTAAATCCCTTTACAAATACAGATGGAGGAAGAGAAAAATGGGTGTCAAACAAACATAAATGCGAAATGCCCAAATCATATCGAATTTTCTATGGGATTATTTGATCCAAAGAAAAGTTATATCACTAAGAACACATTTATACATGTCACAAATTCTATAGGGAGGTTATATCATGGTTTCTAAACACCCTAATGTAACATACACAATTGATTCGTGGAATTATATTGCATGAAGAGATTATGAGGAGATGTTGGTTCAGGTTGTGTGAAACCCATGTGTTGGAAGAATTTTATGAAGTTCCATTTCCCCAGTCGCATGAAGCAATGTGTTGAGTGACAAAACAATACCATTGCCCATAAACAACCTTTAAAGACTAACATATATTGTCGGTG
Organism: Pinus taeda; assembly: GCA_000404065.3. NCBI lineage: Eukaryota > Viridiplantae > Streptophyta > Pinopsida > Pinales > Pinaceae > Pinus > Pinus taeda. Next base: position 115,173 of record APFE031205764.1, read on the forward strand.
TGGTAAGGGAACCAAAGAAGAATGAGCCTAGCAGTAGCATATCAACACCTCAGGGCTATAAACCCTCACTCTTTTATTATTTAGTTAATTTCTTTGTATTCTATTAAGATGTATTCATCCTGGTCCCTAACTAATACACATGTGTGTGTTTATTGGATTGAAATATGGAAGAAGATGATTGTTATGCATGCAGATGCTCAACCAAAAGTAATGGAAACGGAAATTCAAGTAGAGAGAAGGAACACGAATGTTAGTTTATGTGAAGACGCCAGGACTTCTCACTTGATTTGTGTGACTTCCTAGGCATTATGCAAATCTCAATCGCAGATTGTAGAGAAAAGCGAGAGTGTTGACCTAGAAAAAGGAGCTAGGGTTTCCGCAAAAGCTACATGATTAGGGTTTCAACGAGATCGAAATTGGAACTGTTTAGGCTCCTAAAACCTGGTGGCAATGTTAGGAACACAACGACATAAGATGAGTAGATGCAAGTGAGGCATGATGACAAGAATTTCAACCATTAATGTAGGTTTTCATGGTTTCATGAAAATGTCGGCAACAAGAACCAACCCTAGGGTTTCTCGAGATTTCTATTTTATCCTCACATTGTTTCTTCTATCAATGTGCAAATCTTATCATCACGATGTCAGTGGGTATGTTGGGATCAATTCAACATGTACTAAACAATAGGCATGAGAGAATAGTGAGGAAGTTCAAGAGTCATGAGGGGAGGTCAAGGGTCACAGTAGGTGAACAATCACCTCATCTTTATAAATGTGCCCTCGTGCTTCAATACTAGGGGACTTTAGCACTTGAATTGAGGTTAGGATGAGACATAGCTGATTTGTGCTTGAGAGCTACAGGCACTCAACTCTTGGCAACTAGTAGAGTGGAGTTGCAGTGAGGCTATGGTTTTCCATTAGGAAATGGTATGAGCAGCCCATGTTCCACTACTAGGCTTTGACCAATTGCAAGATATGTACTTGAAGTTGCAGTAAAATGAATAAGATGTTCTTCATGTTTGGCACTAATTCCCAAGCTTATTCATGGTGGTTGTATTGGTTGTATGGTATTTTCACTGTATTCGTATGTGTGCTCTCATATACGCAATATGTTATGAACTGATTCATAATTGTTGCATGTATGTTTTTCTTTCAAATCCGTGTTTACTTATTTCTTTCCATGTCAGTGATCTATTGTGAACTATTTTGCAATTAACTTCTGGCATGTTCTTGTTTATGATATGTCTAATTGGGTTTTAGCTCATTGATCCCTATCATGGCATACCTCTTCTTATTGTTGTTGAGACTTGTTTGTACCTCTTTATGCAATTTGTCAATCTTGGGCTGATTTTGTTTCACTGTCTGGGCATTTCGTTCTTGTCCCGACTATAACACCTTCTCATTTGATAACCAAGAGAGGAAACATTCATGGTGGTATCTAGACCCACATACCAGGTGAGGCTCCTATCTAAAATGGTTTGAGGTCTAATTGCAACCTCACACCGGGGATAGCCCCTAGTTGTTGGTGATACATTTTAGCCCGTAAAAAAATTGGCGCTAGAAGGAGGGCCAGATGACAAGTTGAGCCCTTGAAGCCTGTAGTTTAGTCTCATATCTATATATGGCTCTGTCCCAAATCTCGCTCCCGAGGTGCTTCTCTAACTTATCCATTTTTCAAAATTCAATCCCCAATGAGAATATCTATCGCTTGCCTCAGTTAAAGTTTGATGGTGAGGATGGACATCCATAGCCAAGCACAATTTTGATTTCCTTAAGTTTTGTGAATCTTACGAGATCGATGATGAATATTTTTCTTGAGTTCTCTTCTTCTTGACCCTTGAAGGTTGCGTCAAGAAATGGTGCCAAACGTTGCCATCGGCTTCCATCCATTCGTTCGAGCAACTCATCAATAAGCTCCGACGAGCTTTTCATAGGTACAATTTTAAAGATGTGTTAATAAGGATAAATGAGCTTGGGATGAAACCTGAGGAGTATTTAGAGGATTTTTCTATTAAATTTGTCCATATTTGTTTGGAATTTCCTGAAAGAGATGTCAACTGGGTGTATTTGAGTGTAAATTTTCAACGATTGGTTTTCATTTCTCTACAACATCTTCAATTCGAAACCAATTTTGATTCTTATGAATATCATGATAATTTATAGACTAGAATGTGTCCAGGTTTTACCCCTAATATTGTTTTTCCTATCTCTTGGAATCTAGAACAACCTCAATCCTCTGAGGAGGAAATGATCACCCTCCTCCTGATTTGTTACATAACAAAGTTTTGTTCATGAGTAGTTTAGATGATGAAAAATTCTTGACTGAAAATCAAACAACTTGTATTTCATTTGAAGCTCTTGTACATCCTTTTGAATTTGAATCTGAAAATTATGTTGATGCAACATCTTTCCCTATTGATGAAACCCAACTCAGGCCCGTTGAACACATGTATCACTCTATTCCTGGATTTTATTCACCCGTCGTCAATGACTTGGGTCTTATCTCACATAACGTTGACTGTGCTCTAATACCCAAGGACCATGACATGCAGGTATATACATATCTCCCTCTATTGGCACTAATATGCAGGATGTGAGTCTTGGTACAATTGGTGCTCCTTCATCTAAATAGTTTACATTATTCCATGATTTATTTGATGAGTCTACCACACTAATGATTTCTACAAATCATTGAGAACAATATCTTGCTCGTGTTGGTTGCAGTGATGTACATGAGGGTCATGTTTCACAATTTCATTATGAGAATGTTGAATCCCTTGTTCCTGATGTCTTCCATCCACAATATTTAACATGTGAAGAAGAAATCCTTAGATCTCAGCCAAGTCAAGTTGGTTCTCTCATTGCTTCCTTTTCACTTCTAATCCAAGAAGAACCTTATGTGCCAGGTACCCAACTTGATCAAATTGGTGGATTCAACAATTGTCATTATACTGAAAGCATATTCACTCAGACCTATAGTGATTCTCATTTGTATCCATCTATTGATCCTACAAAGCCACCAGAAGTTGATGATTAAGCTTATAAAGGTTCAGAGGTTCATTAGTAAGTTGAGGCACTTAAGCTTTCGCTGATGGTTATGTAAGGTTCTCACGGTCCCGATAAGACCTTTGAACCAAGTCAAATTAGGATTTTTGAAATTAGGGTTTCCACACACCATGACCCTCTCAACATCATCTTGTCTAATGCAATCTCATCTTGGAAAGCCTCTGATTCAAGTGTCGTCTCTCCAAAAAAATATTTCCATCACCTATCAGTTGATGTGCATCAACTTCCTTGTGAACCTCTTTTGAGCACACCTCTCTGCTCCTTCTAGGCTTCAACTCATCTGCATCTTCTAAGAACACAACTATCCTCTTGTATTTCAATCATAATGAAATACTTTGTTCTGACCACCTCTTCTTTCAATTAGAAATTCTTATCAGCTTCCTTCATTACTTAGCAATTCTATCCACATCCTCTGTGGAATTGCCCTTATGATCTTCTTGTGAGATGAAACAATACCTCTACTGTAACAAGTCTCCTTCTTGCCACATATGCCTCACTAATCTTCTCTCCTCTGAGCTCAGTCTTTTAGCATTTCTCTGGTTCTTTCCTCTAGAACCAATTGAACATTCCTTGCTCTAGGTTGTTGCAATGTTCTCACCTCCTTTTGTTGTTACCTGTGTATCAATGTAAAGATCCACACTCTCCAATATTCAAATCAAATCAAAATAAAAACATACCATCTCACCTGTATACACACCTCCAAAACATAACCCTTTTCTAAATTCTTTTCAAAGAAATTTCACATAGAATTTCTTTGTGTTGCTTTAATACCAAATGTTTCAACCACAATTCTGCTCTAATACCAAAATGATGCAAGAAAAACCTGCAATACCGACAGTATGCATATAAAAATGCAGAATTTCATCTACCCTAGGAATTTCAATGACTTGTCTAGTAAAAAATTCATAGATTAAGGTTTAAGGCCCCTTAATCAATCTCATGTAGAATAAGTTAATAACTAACCCCAGTCTGACCCTTAGTTAATCCTTTGATGCGGAACCTTATAACTCAACCCTTCAACCTTAATAACAACTCTGGTTAATTTTATAACTGCACATATTAATGAAGCCCCACTCTATATGCCAACTCATCATATATCACAATCGAGGAGCTTCAAAGGACTAAATAGAATGTGATATCAATAGTTGTAGCAATATCGCATCACACCAACATGTGACTTCATTGCCTCTCGCATGTGATATGCGATAACACAACCAGACTTCAAATAAAATAAAACCGCACCTATAACCTTCTCGGTTCTGCTCTGCCCAAGCCTTATCATTCAATCTCCACTTTCAATCTTACCTTTAATCCGACGGTTGATGTCTTCCCCGATCAACAGAGTTGCTCTATGATCCTGCACCATAGATCAAAACCCATTTGATTTGATGGTTTGTAGTGATATTACATTGGAAACTTGCGCAACACTTACCCGTCTCACGGAGCTGATATATATTATAAAACTTTAATCTATAAATGTTCAGGTCTGCCCTTGAAGTTAAATTTCGATCTGTTTATGGCCCGATATCCGTTCAATGATGGAGGCCCTCAAATCCTACAGTCTGTGGCCCTTCAACTAGCATGTAGGTTAATTATAGGCCTAATACCGTAGTTGAGTGTGATGTAATCATTGACTTTTGTGATCGATGGCTAAGGTCAATTGTGGGCCTTCAACCATGATTAAGGTATCCCGTACTCTTCTACCCCATTTCGGTTGCTAATCACCATTGATCTACCAGATTTGTCAATCTGACGGTTTAGATTGATTCTCGCCTCTCACCTTCCTCAAGTGCTTGGATTTAATCTTTGCAGTTCATTTCTTTTGCTTATGTTGCACGAGTTAATCTTGGTCACCCATCGCCTTTAGCCTCGTTCGATGATCTATAGATCCAACGACTTCTTTGAATTGTTACCTCACTTCCTTTGTCCTTCTCTTTACTTTGTTTTTATGTCGTTCTTTAATGTTCTTCTATGGTTTCGACTTTCTTCAGGATTCTGGTCCTTCGCTGTTCTGCCACACAACTTCCTCCTTACCTCCGCTCATGCCTTTATGCTCCTCCCACTTCACTGTAACACTAAAGGCTTACTCCTGTATTGTCAGTTTGTACAAAGCTGTAACACCTCTCTGTTATTCTTCTCTGTATTTCGCCTCTGAATTTACACATGCAACTTCTGTTACATAGAACTTACTTCTAGTTCACCCATAGATTACAATTAAATTACTCCACACACACACATAAAGTCAGAATTGAGTTTTTTGTATTAATAAACAGGTATTTACATACCTTCTTCTCTCAGACCTGATTTCCAATATCAGTGGCCTCTGTTTCACAATCTACCTGTAGGCTTACAATCAAACTCTTCATGCTCTAACTCCTAACTAACTAGCTAACCCCAGACTATACCTTTTAGGACTACATTTATACAAAATGATTCTACAACCAATTCCTGGTTTACATCCATAATCTTTTCAAAAAAACCCTAAAATATCTTCCTTATCTCTAAGTATCCTCTCTAATCCACAAAATCATGAAATAGCTCCTAATCTAAGATTTACAATTAATTCTCAATCTCTCAATCTCTCAATTATCTTGATTCTCTCATGTTCTCCTACATTTGAGAATATTTACTAATATGCCTCACTAGACCTAATTTAATCCCTATTCTAGCTTCTCTCATTAAAATCACTCAAAACCATAATAATTACATTAATTCAAAACATAGGAAACCAACTTCCTTGAAAACACAAGACCCCTTATGTCTATTAAGATACAATGATATTATTCAGCTGAATGCTCCTGCATTAGACTCTCAAGGTTGAAAATAATGATGGTCTCCTGATCATGTGCTTTTGGTTTGTGTCCTCCTAGATCCCATACTTTGTTCTGTAGTATGTCCTTGGTTGTTGCTGTTGTTTATTGTTGTTCTCTAGGTCTCCACACTTTACACTACATTTCCCCACTAGCTATGCTCTCACAATCAGCTGCTGTCTTTTTCTTGTTGTTGCTTTGCTTTCTTTCTGTTGTCTTCTCCCTTTGAGACACTTTTCTCATCAAATCCATCATTAATTCAATTTCTATGTCCAAGTCACTTCTTTTTTGGACTCTTTCCTCTTCCTCTCTTGCATATCCTTTGCAATCTCCATTAGGTTCTTTCTTCCCTACTGGTGCTTTCAGCCATTTCTCCAGTAGCTCCAATTCTGTCTCCCATTCACTGATCCTTTGATGAGAGTTTAGTCCGTCTTCTTTATTTATTATCTCAATAGCTTCCCTGGTTATCTCCACTGTGCTTATCATCATGATGGAATGATGATTCTTTACTATGTTTTTAGCTAACATAGTCTCTTCTTTAAATTTGCCTTTAATCTTCTGCTGGTTACCTTCACCTCGTAGTTGTTGGTTCCTTACTGCCACCCTTACATCCTTACCCTCTTGTTTCTTCTGAACTTCCATTTTATCCCGAAATAACTTTTGTTCAATTTCTTCGATCACAACATCACACTCATTCATTCTATGCATTGTTCCTGCAAAAAACTATTGGTTTGTGAATCAAAACACTCTTATGTCTCCATGTCTTTTAAATACCCTCTACTACTGTTAAGTACTGATATAACCACTTCTTTCCTATTTCCATTTCCTCCTATCAACCTCTCCAACAATTCAATTTCCTCCTTACATTTAGCAAGTGTCTTATCACAATGTTCTTCATTTCTAGCCTCATCCTTTACACGGTCACTATTGCCCAACAATTCAATCGGACTGCCTTCCATAGACTATTCTGTCTCATTCATCTCCATAGAAATAAGTTCCTGTTCAACACTTATAATCCCTGTGTTCACACAAGAATTGTCATTTTGAAAAATATACAGCTCAACAGCCTCAACTAACGTTTCACATATCAACTTTTCAGGCTGATCTTCATCTTCTTCTTCCACAAGGAATGGTCCTTGTTTTGTAACAGTTCCAAATATCAATTCATCAATAATTTCTTTATGCTACAACAATTCAATCTTTTCCTCATTCAAGAGGAATTCTTCATCATACTCTGCTCCAGAATAATTATCCTCTGAAAGGTACTCTTCATCCTCTGTCAGTACATCAGTATGCTGATCCAAGTTCTCCTTTAAACTTTGGTAATTTTTATCAAATTTTATCACAACTTCATAAGGCTACCAATCCTATGCAAAGCCTGCACTCACAAAACAATCATTATAATTAAAAACATAAGACCTCAGTGTCTCTTCTTCCTTTGGAAACAATTCAGTATGATGCTATGAACTATCCCAATAGTTTACTGATCTCCATTCTTCATATTCACCCAGAATTTCACCCTGTTCTGGTTTACAAATGGAAACTTCCATTTCCAACTCAGTTTCTTTGAGTTTTCACATCAACCACTTTACTTGCCTCTGATGTACCCTTCTTTGTAACTTATGCCACTTTACTACCTTTTTCCTCAAGACCCAACCTTGTCTCTAGTTTTCCTCCAGTATTCTCCTTAATGCATCGAGTTGTTCTTTCATCTCTGCAATTTCCTTGTCAAGCTCCTCTTGACTCATTCTCTTGCCATTTGCCTTGGCATCCTCCTTCTTCACTTTTCTTCTGTTGTGGTCTTCCTTGGAACCTCTGCTATGACTATCAATAGTCATTTTCTCCTCCATCTCTATGAGTTCCTCACTCATTCCCTATGAGCCGCATTAAAGCCTCTGCAACAACATGTCCTCCTTGTTTCCACTTAACACACCAAGCTTTCCTCGGTACTTGGTCTTTTGGCAAGCCCTTGGTTCTCTATCTCTAGAACCTCTTTTGAGCACTTCTCTCTACTCCTTCTAGGCTTCAACTCATCTGGATCTTCTAAGAACACAACTGGCCTCTTATATTTCAATCAAAATGAAATACTTGGTTCTGACCACCTCTTCTTTCACTTAGAAAGCCTTATCAGCTTCCTTCATTACTTAGCAATTCTACCCACATCCTCTGTGGAATTGCCGTTATGATCTTCTTGTGAGTTGTAATAGTACCTTTGCAGTAACAAGTCTCCTTCTTGCCACATATGCCTCACTAATCTTCTCTCCTCTAAGCTCAGTCTTTTAGCATTTCTCTAGTTCTTTCCTCTAGAACCAATTGAGCACTCCTTGCTGTAGGTTGCTGCAATCTTCTCACCTCCTTTTGTTGTTACTGTGTATCAATAAAAAGACCTCACACTCTCCAATCTTCAAATCAAATCAAAATAAAAACATATCATCTCACCTGTGTACACACCTCCAAAACATAACCCTGTTCTAAATTCTTTTCAAAGAAATTTTCACACAGGATTTCTTTGTGCCACTTTAATATCAAACATTTCAGCCACAATTCTGCTCTGATACCAAAATGACGCAGTAAAAACCTACAATATCCACAATATGCATATAAAATGCAGAATTTAATCTATCCCAGGAATTTCAATGACCTGTCTAGTCAAACCTTCATAGATTAAGGTTTAAGGCCCCTTAATCAATCTCATGTGGAGCTAGTTAATAACTAACCCCAGTCTAACCCTTAGTTAATCCTTTGATGCAGAGCCTAATAAATCAACCCTTCAACCTTAATAACAACTCTGGTTAATTCTATAACCGCGCATATTAACTAAGCCCCACTCTATATGCCAACTCGTCATATATTGCAATCGCAGAGTTTCAAAGGACTAAATAGAATGTGCATTTAGAACTCCTTATTTGCGATATGCGATTGCCCTTTTCCACTATTGATTTCGTCCACCAGATCAATGGCTATCGCAATATCGCATCACATCAACATGTGACTTCATCACCTCTCGCATGCGATATGCGATAACACAACCAAACTTCAACTAAAATAAAACCTTGCTTATAACCTTCTTGGTTCGCTCTACCCAAGCCTTATCACTTAATCTCCACTGTCGATCTTACCTTTAATTCAACGGTTGATGTCTTCCCTGATCAACAGAGTTGCTCGGTGATCATGCGTCGTAGATAAAAACCCATTTGATCCAACGTTCTATAGTGATATCACATTGGAAACTTGTGTGACACTTACCTGCCTCATGGAGCCGATATAGATTATAAAAATTTAATCTATAAATGTTCAGGTCCGCCCTTGAAGTTAAAGTTTGATCCCTTTATGGCCTAATATTCGTTGGATGACGGAGGCCCTCAAATCCTGAGGCCTGCGGCCCTTCAACTAACATGCAGATTAATTACAGGCCTAATACGTAGTTGATTGTGATGTAATTATTGACGTTTGTGATCGACGACTAAGGTCAATTACGGACCTTCAACCACGAATAAGGCATCCCGTACTCTTCTACTTCGCTGCATTGCTAATCACCGTCGATCTACCAGATCTGTCGATCTGATGGTCCAGATTGGTTCTCGCCTTTCTCCTTCAATCTCCACTGTTCATTTCTTTTTCTTGTTTTGCACGAATTAATCTTGGTCGCCCATCGCCTTTAGCCTCGTTCGTTGATCTATAGATCCAACGAATCCTGTGCGTCATTACCTCACTTCCTTCGTCCTTCTCTTTACTTCTTTTTATTGTCATTCTTCAATGTTCTTCTATGGTTTCAACTTTCTTCACGGTTTTGGTCCTTCTCTGCTTTTCCACACAACTTCCTCCTTAACTCCGCTCACGTCATTATGCTCCTCCACCTTCATTGTAACACTAAAGGCTTCCTCCTGTACTGTCAGTGTGTACAAAGTTGTAACACCTCTCTGTTATTCTTCTCTGTATGTCGCCTCTGATTCTACACATGCACCTTCTGTTACATAGAACTTACTTCTAGTTCACACACAGATTACAATTAAATTACTCCATACACACACATAAACTTAGAATTGAGTTGTTTGTATTAATAAGAAGGTATTTACACAGTTTCTTCTCTCAGACTTGATTTCCAGTATTAGTGGCCTCTGTTTCACAATCTACCTATAGGCTTACAATCAAACTCTTCACACTCTAACTCTAAACTAACTGCCTAACCCCTGACTATGCCTTTTAGGCCTACATTTATACAAAAGGATTCTACAACCAATTCCTGGTTTAGATCCATAATCTTCTCAACAAAATCATAAAATATCTTCCTCATCTCTAAGGATCCTCTCTAATCCACAAAATCATGAACTAGCTCCTACTCTAAGATTTACAATTAATTCTCAATCTCTCAATCTCTCAACTATCCTAATTCTCTCATGTTCTCCTACATTCGAGAATATTTACTAATATTCCTCACTATACTTAATTAAATCCCTATTCTAGCTTCTCTCATTAAAATCACTCAAAACCTTAATAATTACATTAATTCAAAACATAGGAAACTAACTTCCTTGAAAACACAAGACCCCCTATGTCTACTAAGATACAATGATATTATTGAGCTGAATGCTCCTGCATCAGACTCTCAAGGTTGAAAATATTCATGATCTCCTGATCATGTGCTTCTGGATCCTATACTTTGTTCTGTCATCTGTCCTTGGTTGCTACTGTTTTTTGTTGTTGTTCTCCAGGTATCCACACTTTACGTTGCATTTCCCCACTAGCTATGCTCTCATAGTCTATTGTTGTATTTTTCTTGTTGCCGCTCTATGTTCTTTTTGTTGTCTTCTCCCTTTGAGACACTTTTCTCATCAAATCCATCATCAATTCTGTTTCTACGTCCAACTTACTTCTTCGCTGGACTCTTTCCTCTTCCTCTCTTGCATATCCTTTGCAATCTTCATCAGGTTCTTTCTTCCCTACTGGTGCTTTCAGCCATTTCTCCAATAGCTCCAATTCTGTCTCCCATTCACTGATCCTTTGATGAGAGTTTAGTCCTTCTTCTTTATTGACTGTCTCAATAGATTCCCTGGTTATCTCCACTATGCCTATCATCATGATGGAATGATGATTCTTTACTATGTTTTTAGCTAACATAGTCTCTTCTTTAAATTTTCCTTTAATCTTCTACTGGTTACCTTCACTTCGTAGTTGATGGTTCCTTACTGCCACCCTTACATCATCACCCTCTTGTTGCTTTTGAACTTCCATTTCATCCCAAATAACTTCCATTCAATTTCTTCGTTCAAATCATCACACTCATTCATTCTATGCATTGGCCCTGCAAACAAACTACTGGTTTGTGAATCAAAACACTCTTTTGTCTCCATGTCTTTTAAAGACCCTCTGCTATTGTTAAGTACTGTTGTAACCACTTATTTCTGATTTTCATTTCCTCCTAGCAACCTCTCCGACAATTCAATTTTCTCCTTACATTTAGCAAGTGTCTTATCACAATGTTCTTCTTTTCCAGATTCATCCTTTACATGGTCACTATTGCCCGACAATTCAATCAGACTACCTTCCATAGACAATTCTGTCTCATTCATATCCACAGAAATATATTCATGTTCAACAGTTATAATCCTTGTATTCACAGAACAATTGTCAGTTTGAAAAATATACGGCTCAACAGCCTCAACTAATGTTTCACATATCAACTTTTCAAGCTAATCTTCATCTTCTTCTTCCGCAAGGAATTGTCCTTGTTTTGTAATAATTCCAAATATCAATTCATCAATAATTTATTTATGCTGCAAAAATTGAATATTTTCCTCATTCAAGAGGAATTCTTCATCATAGTTTGCTCTAGAATACTTATCCTTTAAGAGGTACTCTTCATCCTCTGTCAGTACATCAATTCTGATCCAAGTTCTCCTCTGAACTCTGGTAATTTTTATCAAATTTTATGACAGCTTCATAAGGTTGCCAATCCTCTGTAAAACTTGCACTCACAAAACAATAATTATAATTAAAAACATAAGATCTCAGTGTCTCTTCTTCCTTTGGTAACACTTCAGTATGTTTCTCTGAACTATCCCAATAGTTCACTGATCTCCATTCTTCATCTTCACCCAAAATTTCACCCTGTTCTAGTTTACAAATGGAAACTTCCATTTCCAACTTAGCTTCTTTGAGTTTTCCCATCAGCCACTTTACTTGCCTCTAATGTACCCTTCTCTGTAGCTTATGCCACTTTACTGCCTTTTTCCTCAAGACCCAACCTTGTCTTTGGTTTTTCTCCAGTATTCTCCTTAATGCATCAAGTTGTTCTTTCATCTCTACAATTTGCTTGTCAAGCTCCTCTTGACTCATTCTCTTGCCATTTTCCTTGGCATCCTCGTTCTTCACTTTTCTTTTGTTGTGGTCTTACTCAGAACCTCTGCTATAAATATCAGTAGCCATTTTCTCCTCCATCTTTATGAGTTCCTCACTCATTCCCTATGAGTTGAATTAAACCTCTGCAACAACAAGTCCTCCTTGTTTCCACTTACCTCACCAAGCTTTCCTCGGTACTTAGTTTTTTGGAAAGCCCTTGGTTCTCTATCTCTAGAACCTCTTTTGAACATTTTTCTCTGCTCCTTCTAGGCTTCATCTCATCTGCATCTTCTAAGAACACAACTATCCTCTTGTATTTCAATCATAATGAAATACTTGGTTCTGACCACCTCTTCTTTCACTTAGAAAGTCTTATCATCTTCCTTCATTACTTAGCAATTCTACCCACATCCTCTGTGGAATTGCCCTTATGATCTTCTTGTGAGTTGCAAAAATACCTCTGTAGTAACAAGTCTCCTTCTTGCCACATATGCCTCACTAAGCTTCTCTCCTCTGAGCTCAGTCTTTTAGCGCTTCTCTTGTTCTTTCCTCTAGAACCAATTGAGCTCTCCTTGCTCTAGGTTGCTGCAATCTTCTCACCTCTTTTTTCTGTTACCTGTGTATCAATATAAAGACCCCACACTCTCCAATATTCAAATCAGATTAAAATAAAAACATGCAATCTAACTCTATACATACCTCCAAAACATAACCCTATTCTAAATTCTTTTCAAAGAAATTTTCACACATGATTTCTTTGTGCTACTTTAATAACAAATGTTTGGGCCACAATTTTGCTCTGATACCAAAATGATGCAGGAAAAACCTGCAATACCCACAGTATGCATATAAAATGCAAAATTTTCATCTATCCTAGGAATTTCATTGACCTGTCTAGTCAAACCTTCATAGATTAAGGTTTAAGACCCCTTAATCAATCTCATGCAGAACAAGCTAATAACTAACCCTAGTCTGACCCTTAATTAATCCTTTGATGCAGAACCTTAGAAATCAACCCTTCAACCTTAATAACAACTCTGGTTAATTATATAAACACGCATATTAACCAAGCCCCACTCTATATACCAACTCATCATATATCACAATCACAGAGTCTCAAAGGACTAAATAGAATGTGCATTCAGAACTCCCAATTTGTGATATGTGATTGCCCTTTTCCATCGTTGATTTCATCCACCAGATCAATGACTGTCACAATATTTCATCACACCAACATGTAACTTCATCGCCTCTCACATGCGATATGCGATAACACAACTGGACTTCAAATAAAATAAAACCACACCTATAACCTTCTCGGGTCCGCTCTGCCCAAGCCTTATCGCTCAATCTCCACCATTGATCTTACCTTTAATCTGGCAGTTGATGTCTTCCCCGATCAACAGAGTTGCTCGGTAATCCTATGCTATAGATCAAAACCCATTTGATTGGACGGTCTGTAGTGATATTGTATCAGAACTTGCACGACACTTATTGATCTAGGTGGATATTGGTGGCCACCTGCCAAGTCCACTTGGAGCCCTACCATTGTTTCTTTCAACTTTCAGTTTCCTTAATTGTAGCATAGTTTACTATTTTTAGTAGTTTTTTTGGGTCATGGACTTCCGAAGCCATTTTGAGGCCCTAAATGACAATGTTGTTCTTCCCAAAGTTGTAGTTCTCGAATAGATCTTTATAACAAGACACTGTGCACGTCAAATGAAGATCGTATGCCAAAGTTACGACCCCGGGAAGTTGATGTACCAATTTACCCAAACAGGGCCCATAGTTTGGCATTTCATCTTCTAGGGTTAGGTTTTTGGATGTTTAGGGTTTTCCATTATTTCTCAACAATAAATAGGCCTTCGAGCCTCATTATAACACAGTTTAGAGGCATGTAGCCGCCACATCTCTTTTCAGAGATAAGCTACCATCGCCCTAGCTGGTTTATTTCCATTACTGTTTGTAAGCATATTTCAGTAT